>JAQQZX010000011.1:19053107-19076257 GCA_030068355.1 Notoglanidium maculatum
ACCCGAAGATGCTGGGATTGGCTCCAGCTTCCCCGCGACCCAGACGGATAAAGCGCTATAGATAATGGATGGATGGACACACTCATTCCGAATTTGACAATTATATAGGTTGAAAGAGATTTGCAAATCACTGCATCATGTTTTTCACAGCGTCCCAACCCTTCTTGTGAAACAAATGCTTACACACCTGATACGGTGACGTTTCTGACGCCTGATGTGGAGTTTTGGATTTGGATGAAATTTCTGAGATCTTCTGTAAAGACGTCTTTGCCATGTCTACAACGGTTACTCGACCCGACTTTGTCCCAGTCCTCCCTTTGATATCCAAGGCAGGTTTCCCTTTGGCCTTCCTTTCATTACCGGTTATGGACGCAGACGTCAGTCCCATCTTTTTACACACTCCTGAAAAAGAGGCAACAAAAAGGAGCTTAGAAACGAATCAGATAAGTAAACGATACAGGCAGAATTCTGTAAGGAATAACGCACTTGCACTTTGGCGTGTACTGTTATAGGGAAATAACCAACGAAGGACTGGCCTTCAAGAAGTGTCCGATGAAACCAGATTCTCTCTTGTTCCTCGGCTTATTTTGTTTTAATTCATGGTTTCACTTAATCTCTTACCTGGAACCTGCACCACAGGCTGCTCGTCTTCTGAAGCTGCTCATGGTTAAGCAAGAACTGCTCAATTTGTTGCCATTGTGAACATGGCAAGACACATGGATATACATTTTCATTTGCTTATAACTTAAATATCATCTTAATATACCAATAATGGAATTTAGTGGTGAACAAATTTCTGATAACTGTGAAATAAATGATGTAAGGTAACTGTTTACACATTTCACTGCGGTTGTCTTCACACCTCAGGAACCACTTGACTGCTTTAAATTTATAATTAATACCATTAGCAACACCTAAATATAGTGAACTATAATACATCCACATCCTTAAACTACATGCGAACAAAACACAAAGCGAAAACGTAAACAACACGAAAGGATACTGTCGTTAATCCAATAAAACCTAGCAGCATCCGCTTCTCCCTCAGAAACCGCCGCCATATTGAAACAAACCGCCACTTCCAGGAGAACTTAAAAAGCTCCGCCTTTTTTTGCCTTCCGTAATTGTGATTGGTTTATTCATCCAGGCTACGCCATGCTCGGATTGTATTATTCGCTAAATATGCCGCCAATCATTTTATTGACCAATAGGCGTTCAGTGTCTCTGTGTTTTTGGTTGCTGTGGGTTTGCGTGACGTTTTCAATTTATACTTTACTTTTCACACCCGTATTCGGACACCTCGCGTTAAATATGTTCACGGTAGTTGTTTGATTCCATGGAAATGTTCAGAGTCGACACAGGTTTCGATTCCGAGTGTTAGGAATCGATTCTGCACAATAATTGCCAGGGAGGGTCTGTGAAATAAATTTATTGTACAATTAAGTAAGTAGATGATTACACCGTTATGATAGTATTATAGTCTGGGTGAAAAAAAAAACGTCATATGCTATAATTTATTCCCAACAGCTTTATTTAACATTTAATTATCTGGACTGATGTTATGGAAATTAATTCATTGAGACGTGCATCTTTATAATGCCTTAGCATTAGTATTGATTGTTTGTTTGGCTATTCATTTATTTAAATCATAAATTTGAGTCGAAACACTTTTGAGATATAAATAAAAGCACATATTTTTTATGTTGTCGGCGCACGAGCTGAATCCATTTCACTGTTAGGAGTCGACTCCACGGTTTTGGAGTCGACTCCTCGATTTTCAATGCCTGGCACATAACCAACCCTGGCCTGGCATCGGTGAATCGACTCTTTCTTGGGATCAACTCAAAACTCTATAGCCTAACAGCCAATCCTAACGTAGAAGGCGGGATTTACCAGAATGCGGTGGGTTAAGTAAACACAGGCAGGTGGGAATGGAGGATGCAAAGGATGAAAAGGTTTTCAACGGGTTTTCGGAGAGACTTACACTCGGAATAACCCGGGTTTTAGGTGAGCAATGATTTAGATTATTTAGACTGCATATTTTTCCTTTTTCTGATTCACATCATCACATAATTATCAAGCATTGCATGAGCTGAGTGAGGTGCATTAGACATGAAAAGCATCATAATGTATGCAGGACTACTGGTTTTCTTATTGCTCATTAACATTACTTATTAAATATATATTTTTATTATATCCCCAGAAAGTCTTCCTGGTGTGTCACATGTTCGGTTTGTTGAGAGAGAACCTGCAGAGAAGCGATGTCTCCTGTCATGGGAGCAGGCAAGTTTAAAAAAACATTACAATGAAAAAGACATATTTCTGCTAATGAATATATACATCAGATATATATATATGCATAGATATACATCAGGGATATATATGTGCTTTTGTGTCCTTCAGAAAAACAACTGCATTTTGCCGGCCGACCTGAAAGACTTTTACCTCACCACAGATGGCTTCACTCTTACCTGGAGCTCCAAGCTGGAAAGTGAGTTCCAACGTAATTTCATTCATTCCTACATCTTCAGTAAACCTTTTACCCTGGTCAGGATCTCATGGAAATGCTGGGCACAAGGCGCACATACACCTGGATGGGACACCAGTTCATCCATGGCAAGGCACACACACACACACACACGTTCATACTTTCAAGATAATAAATCACTTACTGGTTCATTATTGGGGGTGGGAGGAAACTGGATAACCCAGAGGAACCCTACATGGACATGGAGAGAACATGCACAGAAACCTCCCCCAGACAGTATAGGAGCTCAGGGTTGCTACCAGTTGTGCCACCATGCTTCTCCTTTCCGTACTGATCATTTAAATGATGGTTGTTTGATCAACCAAAAGCATGTTTTTTTATGTGATTTTTTTTTTTTTTTTTTTTTTTTTTTTTCCAACCTGCTAGGAGTTTCTTGTTTTTGTATTTCACAGATGAGCCCGTCCCTGTTGGCTGCATGGCGATCAACAGTGTAGCGAAGCTTCGTCTGCTGGTGCAGTCCAACATTTACTCCCTTCCTAGTGCCCCCACGTTAGCTGACCTTGACTTCAAGGATGAATTAGAAGGTGAGGAAATATTCCTAATATTTTATGCCATTGCATTATATAAACCATTTTTAGAGTGTATTATTATTATTACTGTAAGTTGTTCCATCACATTAAATAACTGGATCTTAAATCCTTTTTGTTAGGCGTAGAGGAACGAGAAGAGCCTCACTTTGACTCGCGTTGCCAGATCTTTGAGCTTGACCCTTGTGGTGGAAATGGCAGGGTCTGCGTTGTTTACAAAGACTGCACTCCAGGTGATCATCCATCTGAAGGCGAAAATGGAGCAAGTGTAACAAATGAGGCAGTTTGATGTAGTGTATAAATCACTCATTCTGTCATTTTGCACTGTTCTTTATTGTACATCCTGATGGCTAGACACCGTGGCTGAGCAGAGTGAAATATGGTTCCTGGACCGGTCTCTATTCTGGCACTTTCTCACTTCCTCCTTCACTGCATACTACAGGCTCATGATAACGCATTTAGGGCTGCCAGAGTGGCAGTACGCCTTTACCCCATACGGGCCCAGTCCACAAGCCAAGGTAGGGTAGGAGTAAACTCGTCATCACATCACCTCCAGTAACCATCAGGAACATTTAAATATTAAAACCATAATTTAAAATAAATGCCTAAAGTTTTCCAGCATATAGACACATTTACATCAATAACATACATATTGCACAGTACATTGTAGTGGAGCATTGGTTTTGTTTTGTGTTTTTTTCTTACATGGTAGATCTTGTAACCCAATATATTTTTCCTCTGAAAAGTCATATATATAATATATGAAACTACGATCAAGTTCTTTATATTTTTTAATGCAGTATCACTTCCATGCATTGTGTTCAGAGTTTTCAGAGTTTTCAGTTTCTACATCACCAGCTGCTAACTAATCTGAGCGGAAGTGACTAATAGAGAAAGCATTCCATATTATTTATTTGCCAGTAGGAGCTATTTATAAGTATGCATGTGTTTTGGTCATTTTAACAGCTGGAATCCTTAAATGAGTGAATTGTTTAATTCCTGGAAGCTGATCATGACTTTTGCCCTCCACAGAACCAAATAACAAGTCATTCTGTTGCTGCAACCCAGCAGAGCATAGTGGATCATTCTCGGACTCTTTCTCTCTCTATCTGTTTTGATACAGCAGTGGGAATCTCTTTATCAGCCCCTTACATTCCATGGTGATTCCTATCTGGATACGCCTGGTGAACTATTCCTGAACAAGCTGGACCCAGACAAGGCTTTCCGCGGCAAAACCAAATCCCCTGCTCCCAAGAAGAAGCAGCCCAGTCAGGCCCAATCAGGTGGAGGTCCGGCCAAAGGTCGGGGGTCAAGGGCAGGCAAAGCATAAAGAGACAATGACATGACCACTGGAGATAGAATGCTTTATTTGAAGGTACCCAAGAACTACTGAGTTAAGAGTGCTATATTGTAATTGTGCACAAACCTTGAGTTCAGGTTTACGCAAAGTGAGAAGCATGAAGTTCCGTCAATGTGATGAATGATCTACAGACACTTTGTTACTTGGTGTAGACTAAATCGATTAAACCTTCAAAGAATGTCTAGTACAGTGCTGTTGAATTCTCAGTGCTTATGGGTCAGCAGGCGTTGATTCATTTTTTATAACAGCAGCTCTGGTGGTAGTTCTTACTCTAACATAATTCGCAGGTTTATACTGTATTAACGTGCTTCTTCTATTACATTATTGTGTCTATAACAACAACTCATTCATGAAGACTTGTATGGTGAATGAGCCAGGTAATCTAAGCCTACTAATCAATAGATATACTGTTTATAAAAGGAGAACCTATAATTATTGATGAAGGTGATGCTTTGTAACAGTTTTCTGACATGGGAAAGTCTTCAAGACGGAGGGGTTCGGGGTTCTGACTGTTTCTCTGTAACATGTCAATCTGCGATTTTTGCTTTAATAACTTGAAGACAGAGTAAACCTGAGTGGGAATGACGTTCTGTAACTAAACCAAACTTGTCCCATTTCCGGTATAGCCCTTCAAACATAAAATCTAACAAAATATCCGTGACGAAAAGCATTACTGTGGCTAAAATAATTAAAAATGTGACGCAGATTTGTGGTTCTTCCATACAAACATGTAGTTTAATGGTTCTGCTAATGCTATGGTGAAAAACTAAAGGCTCGTTATTCAAGTGCGTTATAATATAATATCCTCAAGAGGCCAAAAAGTAGTTCCTTCATTGCAGTTCATTCTCAATGGTCACGGCACGTGAGAATGAAATGTATAGTGAGTTTTTGAACTTGTTCAGAAGATCCAAACAGGTTCCAATCATCCATCCACTGAAACAGGCAGTAAATGTTTTTATCACTACTTACTATGAGAATGGCCTCACTGTGAAGATCTAGTTTTTCACTAGCTCCTCTCTATTGTCTTCATAGTTTCAGCAGTACTTGACTTGTTACAGTTCACACACTCATCTGCGCTGTCTTTCTTGCTCTGATCCAGCGGCACACACTCTGATGATCCACTGTGCTCAGGTTTTCTATCCTTCTGTGTGGGATGGAGAAGCTCCACAAATGCTTTGTATATCAAAGCTCCAGTCACTCCACCCACTAATGGTGCCACTAAGGGCACCCACCACCAGCAGCTGCCTGCCCTGTAGGAAAAACAAAAGCAGAACCACATTCATTCATTCCTTGTCAGCAAGTGCTATATCCTGGTCAGGGTTGCAGTGGATCTGGAGGACATCCCAGTGCACTGGGCATGAGGTGGACGTACACCCAGGATGGGATGCTAGTCCATTGCAGGGCACCATGCGAACACCTAGGGGCAATTTAGCATAGCCAATCCAATCAGTGGCATATTTTGGGAAGGAAACTGGAGAACTTTGACAATGTGCACAACTCCAAACCCAAGATCACAATCAGGACCCTGGAGATGTGAGGCTACCTGCTGCAGCACTGTACCATTGCTAAAAATGTATTTAAGACTATATAGGTCAATCATACTGTAATTAAAGAATTTATGGTGGACATATAGGTCCTACTTTACTAAAGGTATGCATGTGCAACCTTCACATCACCTGAAAATACATGTGCAAAGCTAATTTACTAACAGGATCTATGTCTTTCAAATGAGCAAAACAACAGCTCATGCACTCTTTATATGTAGTTCTTAGAATTTTTGCATGTTCTCACACATCTGCATGGGTTTCCTTTGAGTGCTCAGGTTCCCTTCAACCTCCCAAACCCATGCTTGTAGGGGGATTGGCTATGCAAAATTGCATCTGCTGCTCTGCTATGGACAGCCCAACCAAAGTGTACTCCCGTCTCATGGATATAGGCTTTGCATCCACCACGATAAAGTACATATTGAAGATGAGTACATGATGAATGAATGAATGAATATTCTTTGTAAAGTACTCACCACTTGCCCACTAACTACATGTATTTATCTGGGATCTGGTATAACTTACTATATGTCTGTTTTTTACAGAACTTTAAATGCTTCAGTTTCTGGACAAGAACTGGCTTCTTTACAATCCCTGTCTAAAGCACGTTCTCTTCACCTGAATACATCTAGTCCCCAGCCTGCAATTGCTGTAAAGACTCTTGGCCCCAGGTCTCGGGTGGGATTGATGGCATAGCCACTGTTACTGCCCATGGAAACTCCAATCAGCAATACAAGAGCACCAACAGCCACAGGCTCTCCACCAGTTGAGGCAGGCTGGTTCATCTTATCTCCCAGAGCCATCAGACATAGCAATAGCATTGCCGTGCCAAGGACCTGAGTTAGGCAGATAGAAATACACTAGAAGCACTCAAATTCTAAATTATAAAAGAAAACATACTGAAGTCAGAAAGACGTACTATCTCACAATGTGAAGAGCCATTTTATTGACTCTTCTCTCTCTTTTCTCTGCTACTTTGAAGTGTTTATCTCATCTGTCCATGACAAGATAAGACAGGTTTTTCAGCCTTTACTGAATGCTTTACCTGGTCCAAAAATCCAGCTTGTATTGAGAGATAAGGCGCTGGATAAGTGGCAAAGATCCCCGCTGTTGCTTTGGGGCCAAACACCGTGAAGTTTCCGTCGCAGTACTGGTATATGGCATCTATAAACAATCAAGTTGAAATATTGTAGTGGCCATTCATACACTTTATAATTTTTTAACGTTTAAAGCCGAATGTGCACGTTCATTTACCATAGTACAGGGTGAAAACTGTTCCTGCAGCAAGAAAAGAGCCCAGAAGTTGTGCAACTACATAGAGCGGAAGCATCTTCCAGCTCAGACGGCGAAGTACACACATGGTAAACGTCACAGCTGCGTTCATGTGAGCACCTGAATAATAAGATCAAAACAATAATATTCTTAATAACACTAATATTCTTATTCATGACCCACTTCTTTGGAGATTTAAAAGATATGAAATCTTTCATAACTGGCAATGCTTCCTGCTTCTGCTTATGTGTATTAAATATTTATTAAAAATTCTAAAAGTACTCATTTGCTTTGCTATACATTACTCAAGGGTCATATTCACAGAGCTAGTTGACACTTACTGTACATAAACCTATATAAACATTTGCAAACCCAATTCAAAAAAAGTTGAGAAAGTTGGCATAATATCATCAAAAGGTTTCAAGAATCCAGAAAAATCTTTGCACGTAAAGGACAAGGCCGAAAACCAACATTGAACGCCGGTGACCTTTAAGTCTTCAAGCAGCACTGCATTAAAAACCGACATGATTGTATAAAGGACGAAACTACATGAGTTTTGGAACATGTTGGAAAACCATTGTTGGTAAATACAGTTCGTCGCTGCATCTACAAAACCATATCTCAACAACATCCAAAAACGCTGCTGACTTCTCTGGGCTTGAGCTCACTTGAAATGGACTGGCGCAAAGTGGGAAAGTGTGCCGTGGTCTGATGAATCCTCATTTCAAATAGTTTATGGAAATCATGTACGCCGTGTCCGGCTAAAGAGGAAAAGGACCATCCAGATTGTTACCATCACAAAGTTGAAAAGCAAGCAGCTGGGGGTGTGTTAGTGCCCATGGCATGGGTAACTTGCACATCTGTGAAGGCACAATTAATGCTGAAGGGTACATACAGGTTTTGGAGCAACAAAGACTGTACATACAGGTTTTGGAACAACAAAGTCTGTACATACAGGTTTTGAAGCAACAAAGATAGTCAAAGACTGCGAGTACTAGAGTGGCCTCCCTGCAGTCCAGACCTGCGTGTGGCGCATTATGAGACACAAAATGCAACAACAGAGACTGTTGAGCAACTGAAGTCGGATATTAGGAAAGAATGGGAGAGAATTTCCCTTTCAAAACTTCAACAAGTAGTGTACTCCGTTCCAAAATGCTTACTGAGTGTTGTTAAAAGAAAAGGTGATAACAGTGGTAAACATGCCCCTGTCTCAACTTTTTTGGAACGTGTTGCAGGCATCAAATTCAAAATGAATGTATATTTACAAAAACAATAAAGTTTATCAGTTTGAACATTAAATATCTTGTCTTTGTATTGGATTCAATTGAACATAGGTCAAAAAGGACTTGCAAATCATTTCATTCTGTTCTTATTTGTGTTTTACAGACTCCCAACTGTTTTTAAGAAAAGAGACATTTTTTGTCAAGATAAGATCGTGTCATGACGCCTTCCATCATAACAGGCTACATTTTTTCATGTTCATATCTGATGGGCATATGTAGACCGTATGTAACCCTAAGTACTATAGGTTTAGTAACATATTACTGAAACCTTTTTTGGGCAAGGGAAAACTTGAGAACCTTAATTTTAATTACATTTATCATGTGGCAGATGCTTTTAACCAAACATGCATAAGAAAGAATTCAATTCTAGTGAGAGGTAAAAGTAAGTACTGGTACTTACGTGGTAAAGCAGTCAGTGAAATTATGTGATCTTACAGTCTTATCAGACTTGGAACAGATTTCCAAATAATACAGACAAAGAAAACTGATCACTTCAACAGATTAAAAAAAACATGGCAAATAAATAGAGCACATAGACAGACACATACATGCACCCACATGTTTCAGAAGCTTACCTGACACTTTCCCACCAGCATGCACCCCCATCGCTACACCAAGACCAAAACCCAGATTAATGCTCAGGAAATCTCCAAAAACTCCACCTCCTGTGACCACCTGAGCAACAGAACCTAGACCAAATACCTAAAAGACAAACACAAATTCTCAGGGTTGAGGGTAAATGTCCATATAGACAGAAGATAACAGGTGTCAAAACACATCAGGTTCATGGTACAGTCCGCAGCTAATCTAGAAACCTTCCCTGTACCAAATGTTTTTCAAAATTTGAAACTACAACATAAACATTAATACGTCATTAAATTTTGACATTCTGAAGATTATTGACAAATAACAGAAGAACCAGAACCAAACATCGTTACTTTAAAAGACCGTTTGTTAGAAATTGCAAAATCCAAACCACATTTACTGCTTTTTAAAATTAATCTTTAATAACCTTTAAAGGCATAATTCTAGTGATCAGGCTTCAAAAAAGCTCACTGTGTCATGTTGTTTAAAAGTTTGCATCCCCCTAAGAAACCAGCATACAGGCAAGTATATACACTTGTGGTTAGCTAAGTGAACAAAAGATGAGTTGTTCTAGATACCAGATTTCTATAATAGTAACTCATTCACAGGAACCTGTACAGAAGACCCTGATGATCTACACCTAGTAATAAAGAGGCAAAAAAAAAATTAGTTTGTGTTCTAATTTAACAAACGAAAAATGCTTAATCATTGATGAGGTGAAGCTTTACCAGTGTCAGTGCTTTGTAACCATTATTAGGTTTTCCATCACAGAAGAGGCTTCAAGACAGTTTAGCATCCAATCGTAAAGTTCATAAATGTAGAAAAACAATCAGATATCATGCCAGTCCATCATCTGTGCTGACCTTCTAATCCTACACAATGTACTTAGCGATATAGCTATCCATGTGTATTTAAAGATAGATAAGCCACTGGACCCGATTTTGGAACTTGAGGATGCGCGTCCCTTGCCCTACCCCAGTAAAATATTTTAATTTGCCGGTGTAAGCAAAAAACTTTTAGAAAATGAGGCATCAATACAATTTGTCTACATAGAGGGCATGCCCTGCATCTAATTTTGAGACAATTTTCAGTAATTTGCTAATATTAACTGGCTATGTTTAACTAAAATGGCCTGCTTTCTTTGCTAATGCCAGGTTAGATTAGCATCAATTCCAGTAGCTAACATGCTAATAACAGACCTGGCATAGTTACTTTAAAACAAATATTTTCTAATAGGCTTAAATAAGTCTTAAAAGTAATTTTTTTCACATTTAAAACATGACATTACCATAATTTCGTCAGTTACAAGTTAGTACTTGTAAAACTAGCAACTTTTACTTGAGCACATTTTAGCTGGATACTTCCTCTTTTATTTGAGTAGGATTTTGACACATTTTCTATACTTTCATTTAAGCTTAATGTCTGAGTACTCGTTCCACCCCTAGATGTTATTTTGGATGCAATGATGTACTAGATTCTGACACACACACACACACATACACGAAAACATTTGCTGGGCAACATGTAAATGTTTCATCTCAATGTGGAAAATTAGGTGTTGTAGATTTCTCTTTGATTCTAAAAACAGGATTTTGATTAATTCAGCTATGTGCATGTGGCTGTACGTGAATTTCACCTTACGTCTGCGTGGAAAAGTTCTGTAATTGTTGCAAATAGATTGCTTTTAAGATGCTAACTTAAAAAATTATATCTAAAACTGTAGATGGTAGAATGGTTATGTGGTATGAAATATGTACTTGGCATGAATTGAGTCATCGTACCATCATGACAAATGTGCTGAGAGTTTCTGCTAAGCCCACTCGGACATGCTTCTTCCTAATCCAGCATGTGGTTCTTCTCGTGGCCTTATTCGGCTCCTCAACCTTCCCCTCCTCCAGCATGCTCATGTGGTCTTATTTTATTCCTTTCGTTCTCCTTCTCTTCTTCTTATTAGACTCCAAATCCAAACCTTGTGTGTTCCTGATGTAATTCGGCTGAGTTGCAGATGTTGTGCATTTCCTCTATGTGTTCACGTGGTTAGCTGTGTAGAGCGACCCCTTTCTTGTCCCTCCCCGTCACACACCCCCCAAAACAGCCCTATAGCCTTCTGGGTAGCAGTAGGACTGGGTACTGGCAGAGTGTTTATTTTAAAGGAGATCTGAGGGCAGCGGGGTCATTCCCAGCCCGCAAGACCTTAAAATGTTCAGTTAAAAAAATTCACCAGACTGTAATTTTAAAAAAAATCCCTTCAAAGCTTTAAACTCAGGTTTAATCTATGCAGTTACAAGGTTGTTCAAACAAAAGTTTCAGCATTACTGAAACAAGGTATGACATAGCAGTTTCTGTATTTTTTTATTTTTTTGCTTTTGACTATTTACGTTTTCTTTGCTATCGCTGGTTAATGTTACAACACTAAGTCACAGTAGTCAGCTGAAAACTAGGATTAAGTAAGTATCTAGTATGAATACAATCCTTTTTTTTTGCCAAATACAGCTGTTATCTAAATGAATTTGAACTTCTTTGTGTTCCTAAAGTGTAGGCTAGTAATCAATGACTACAAATCACACTATACTTTGCACGTCCTTGCCTTGTGTGCCAAGAGCCCAGTTCTTATATAATTGCTCTCTTTGTGTGCTTTTGTCCCTGTCCACAGGGCAGGAATGAGAATGTAAACATATGATGTGGTCTTCAAATTCATCAGATTTCAACCTGGTTGAACGCATATGAAAGATATCGAGGTGACATGTTTGACAGACCTCTCACCATCTCACCATCACCATCTATAAAACACCAACTAATGGAATATGTTTTAGAGGAATGGTATTCATCACTCCAGTTTAGTTTCAGAGACGTTTGGTTTTTCCTTTAACAGCTCTCACACCAACTGTAAAATTCTATTGTACATTTTTAGCTTTTGTTATTAATTATAATAATTATAAGAAAACACTAAACTATTTCTATACCAAATGTTTCACAATACAATAATATGTCATTCTTAATATATTCATACATTCTATGAATGCAGTGTGCAGGAGGGAGGGGGGGTTTGTTGTTTTTTTTTGGTTCATTTGCTTACATTTTCTGGGCCAGTCCATAGAAGGCAATGGATATGGATTCAAGTACTTTTTTCTCTGCTTATTTGGTCACCTGCCAATTTCTCACCAACCAGCTTTCCCTTATCACTCAACAGCCTCCAAACAAGGAGGGTGAACCTAACACAGCTAATACATGAAGCCAATTAACTGCCTATTATTTTTCCCAAACTGCTGCTCACGCTGTCTCACAGTGCAGCATAATACACTTGGAGTTTTGCCACCTCACTGCTTCAGGGATTTCCAGGTTCCAGGTTTCCAGGTTCTCTGTAGAATTTTCTCTGTCTCTGTAAATAAAAATCTCAGAAGTTTTTTTTTTGTTCGCCACAAAGATACTCTTTGTCATTCAGAAGAAGGAAATGTTGCGCAACAGTCATCTTTCACTATTAAACATCAAAAAAAAAAAAAGAACCAGATAGTTTAGAGCACAATGTTGGAATTGGCGTGGAATAGCGGTTTCATGTGTATTTATGAAAAGTCTCTTTATGGGGTGTCCTTCCTGTTTAGCAGAAACTCTGGCTCAAAGTCTCAGGGTTCTGTTCCATTTACAGTTTCACAATTACGCAACGTAACACTATCAGAGTAAAGGGATCTGCACTCATAAACAATCCAGTGGAAAGATAAGCATGTTAAATTACTCTAATATGCCTATTTAAATGATCTGTTATTAACCTCAGTTTCAGGGTTGTCTGCTGCCATTTTGAGAATGTTTTAACAAAAGCAAGAGATTTGTTTTGTAAATTATGGTTAAATGTGGGATGTGTCTTCTCAGGAATAAAAAAACCTAATTCTTCAGTTATAGAAGATGCTTAAATGTCAATTATCCATCCATCCATTACCTATACCGCTTATAGAGCACTGCAATCTTACAATGCATTTATGCGCCCTAGAGTGTACATCCATCCATCCATTATCTATACAGTTTAACCATTAACGGTCATGGAAAGCTGGAGACAATCCCAGCTGACTTCAGGTAAGAGGCAGGGTACACCCCGGGCAGGTCACCAACTTTCCGCAGGATTAATGCAGAGACAAACAACCATTCATACACATGGGTGATTTAGAGTAGTTACTTGACCTAATCTGCATGTCTCTGAGCTATTGGAGGAAACCTGAACATCCAGACACGGGGAGAACATGCAAACTCCGCACAAAAAGGACCTAGTCAGCAGGTTCAAACCCACAATCTTCTCGCTGTGAGGCGACAGTGCTAAGCACTGCACCAATGTGCTACCCAGGTCAATTATCATCATTGGTTATTGCATCCTGAAAAAAAGTACGGTGTGTGCTAAGAGGAGACAAAATGCGGAAGATTTTAAATAACAAAGAAAATGTCCGAGTTGCAGCCATCAAATTCGGCAATCTATTCGACTAGCACTCACGCTTCAGTGTTTTGTGGAGACTTTTTGGCTCCAAAATGTCAGAAATAGGCCTGCACAAATTGTTTAACCAACAAACTGTTATTCTGTTCAACATGGTAATGTGAGCTTTGGGGTATAGCTTCATGGTGACATAAGACATAAAAATAATCATGCACGTTTATCAGTGAATTATAGCAATTTTATAGCAATAAATTTATAGCAATGTCAACTTGTACATTTTTATGACATTTTATTAATCTTTGCATTTGTGATTTGTTTATTTCATTTGATTGTTTGCTTTAGGGAAATACGTAGAGTGAGAGTGAGCGAGCATCCTGATTGGTGTGAGGGGCCATGTAAGGCAAAATTCCCAATTATTATTAAAATGATTAATAAGGGTCAAAAGTAATGACAGTGTTGCTTTCTGCACTGTTTGTGAGCGGCTTTTCTACTGGTCTATATGACTGTAAACGACATGTTGAGGTGAGTTGAACAGGTGTCATTATGGGATGTCTGACAACCAATAGGTGAGCTCTCTCCAGCACCAAACAGGAAGCAGCAAAGCATGATGGGAAGTAATCTCAAATTGGTTGACTTAAAATTCTTAAAAATACTTAAAAGACTTAAAATTCAACTGAGTCATCTAGACTTGTTAGTACCTAAATTATTATGGAATTATATTATTATATAATTATTCATTTTCATAGAGTTTGAACTCGAAAAGAAGGTCCTTTTTTCAAAAACCGGTTCTTCAGCTGTATGAGTCGACTCCACGAAAAGAACCAGTTCAAAGAGCCGATTCGTTCGCCAAAGACACTAATAAAACACCGCTCGACTTTTGGACTTTGCTTTGTCTGCGTTCCAAAGTGCACACAGGATTCGCACTCTAAACTTGTTCGTCGTGCCAAACTTGACACTTGGAGGGAAGACGCACACAACGCACCAACCAGGTTGCTAAATGGCTTGGAAGATGTCCGACTTCATTTCGCATCCCCTGTGGGTGGTGTGCGCGCTCTTGCTGGCTGCGGTGGTGCGAGCGCAGCGCAGAGGCAGGTGGGACCCTCGCGCGTGTCCCGTTCGGCTCACGGGCAAAACAGCTATCGTCACAGGAGCTAACACAGGTACCCTTACAATGTGAGCATAAAAAAAAAACTTTGAAAAAAACGGTACATAGCGATGTCCAGAACACTCTCAGAAATGAATTGCATGATGTTTAGTGTTTAGAATAGTCCAGGTTTCCAGGCAAAATATGCATACTAAAGGTTCAAAATATGTCCCCTTGATGGATCCCACAAGGAAAAGTATAGTCTGGTAGCCTTATTTCTGAGTGTACTCACAACACTCTATACAGTTATGTCCATAAATATTTGGGCAGGAACACGATTTTCATATTTTTCCGCTGTACACACCAATCTTCTTCTTCTTTCAGCTTAATCCCTGTTCAGGGTCGCCACGGCGGGTCATCTGTCGTTCACGTTATGAGTAGCTAATTAACCTAACTCGCAAGGTTTTGGACCGTGCAAGGAAACCCACGCGTGCATGGGGAGAACATGCAAAATCAACACAGAAAGGAGCCCTGGGTGATCCAGGGATCGAACCCGGGACCTTCTTGCTGTAAGGCGACAGTTGGTGCAGATCACAGCCCAAAGACATGCAGATTAGGTCAACTGTGAATGTGAGTGTGAATGGTTGTTCGTGTCTGCGATAAACTGCAACCTGTCCAGGGTATACACACACCTCTTGCCCGAGGTCAGCTGGGATTGGCTCCAGCTTTCCTGTGACCCTTAATGTACCCTCTAGGATACATGAGTGGTACACTAAAACTAAGCAGTGCATTGTGGAATTTCGTGACCACGCAGTCCAGATAGTAAGAGGTCAAAAGGGGCACATATAGCAATAGCTTATGTCGTAATAGCTGTAGTGGCCCAAATGTAAGCTGACACAACAATGTTTATCTGGAATCGGATGTAAAAATGACCCAGATTGAAGCAACACTTGTGTTGCATTTACATTTTGTTTCTATAGCATGCACACGGCTTATCAAGGTTTGAGATGTCCTTGTGACCTGGCAGCCAGATAGGCATGAGTTCATTGCCATCATTTCAAGGTGGAAGATAAAGATGGTAAATGTTGGTCAACATACTCAAGTGCTGTAAGGGTGGGTTTTCTCCATTATGCTTTCAGAACTGCTAGATTTTTAAGCTATAGGAAATACTTGGTATGTTAGGCTATATCCAAGATATTTTTACTTGCTTGGATGTCATGTAGTGCAATGCCCTAACCAAGGAATGTGACTTAGATTCAAGTTCCTGTAAATGATTCCTGATGACTGAACTATTTATGACTTTACTGGGATCCTGTACTGTTGAAATACATTACGTAAAGCATCAGCGAGGAAGCTGGTTCATGTTGTGCAAATCCGGAAAGACAGGATTAGTGAAAAGATTTTTGATGACAGTGAAATAAGGAGACTACAAGAAGCAAGGCTGTTGACCCACATTCTTCAAGAGTTGCAGCACAGAACAGTATAACCTTTTGTTTGTTAACAGTTAATGATCAGCACATAACCAACAAACTCACTCACTAACTAACTAAAGTGACTAAGTAAAATTATAAAATGACAAATCCTAACTAAACAGTAGTGACATGCTTTGGTATGAGCATAGCATTTGATACATATTATTGTCATGCAACGAATCAGCATTGAAGCATGTGAGTGTTTTCCTAATGCCACATGCTACAATACCTACATACATAGTAGCTTATTATATCTCCCATCCATGATCTTTCTTTATATAGCTGATTGTGGTTTATTTGTAGCTTAGAAAAGTACTACACATGACCCACGGCTCTATCGAAAGTGTAAGTGACTAACCCAGCTGTGCACATCTGTGGTCCCATTTGTACAATTCAGCTTTGTCTTTCTTTTACTGGAATAATAAAAACAGATCTTTGTCCTATAATTAACCAGAACATTGGAGAGTTGAATTAGATGTCTTTTGTACAGTTCACATTGAAGTGTACTTATGAAGTCATTATGTCTCGACTCAGCTTTCTGGTATTTACACACTTCCTGTTCTTGGTGCTCATTTCACCATTGCTCAGCCCTGTACTGTAAAGCCTTGTATAGGCAAGATTAGAGAATAAAGATACAACAGAAAGGTTTTCTGAGGTCAGGGTTTTATGGGGTTCAACGTTGGGTTCAAAACATTCATTTATTTATTAAATCTCATTTATTACATACTAGCGATCATCATTTTGCTGTGTCTTGTTCACAATCTATCCTGTTTTTCGTTTTCTCTCTGTTTATATCGCTCTCCCAGGTATAGGAAAGTTCATCGCCTTGGACTTTGCTTGTCGTGGCGCAAAGGTGATCCTGGCGTGTAGGAGTGAGGCTCGTGGAATGGCAGCACTGAGAGAGATTCGCCAGCGCAGCGGCAATCAGAACGTACATCTGCGAATCATTGATACCTCCTCCCTCGATTCAGTTCGCAAGTTTGCTGCTGAGATCCTTGAGGAGGAGAAAGAGCTTCACATACTAGTCAATAATGCTGGAGTTTCAGGTAATCAATGTATAATATCATATGTCATTTCCAATCTGGATATATTTCAATCTGTTTTAGCTTCTCGATTATTGGTTTTGTGTGTGTGTGTGTGTGAGAGAGAGAGAGAGAGAGAGAGTAATAATATACAATTGACGGAAGTGACTTGTGTGCAGGTCTACCCAAGGGAATCACCGCTGACAGACTGGAAGTATCCTTCGCCACCAACCATCTCGGACCCTTCCTGCTCACCAGTCTGCTCCTAGGTCAGACTTCACATCTGTCTTAGCTCTGTTTCAGGGCCTGACCTCTGCTGACTCTGCTGTTTTTTTTAATGTATTGCGTCATTCCTTCTTTGTCAGATCTCTTGAAGAAATCGGCTCCAGCTCGCATCGTAAATGTCTCCTCAGCTAACCACAGGAAAGGCAAGGTAGACTTCTCACATTTCCATGGTGAGAATTTGACACAAACGTTGGACACCGCGTACAACCACACAAAGCTCCACAATGTTATCTGGACCAATGAGCTGGCACGCAGGCTGCAAGGAACAGGTACAGAACAACACTGCAATTTGCAACCATTAGGACGGTCTGAGTAAGAATAACACTAAGGTTATGTGAGTCAAGTATCAGATCACTCTAAGTGACTTATGTGAATATTTTATTGCTCTTATTAACGTATCTAAAACTGAAAAACGCTGGAAAAAAAAGCATCTTGGCAAGTGAATCTTGAACAGAGTAAAATTTGTCTGGTATTTTATATTATAAAACCAAATATAAGATTAACAATTTTTTAGCCATTTTCACTCATTTCAAGTTTGACATAGTCTTGTTCTATTGGCAGATAATTTTGCAATACAAATTTTGTTAAATTATCTGCTAATAGAAGATTTCAATTAGTAAAAAGTCTAGTGTCTTCACCCTGTGAATTTAAGTATGAAGGTTTCTTTATTTCTGTTGCTGTTGATGATTTTAGGTGTGACCGCAAACTCGCTACACCCAGGTTTTGTTATGACTGAAGTTATGAGACACTATAACTGGATTTTCCGATTAATTTTCAACGTGGTGGGAATATTCTTCTTCAAGGTAAAGTTTAAACTGCTTCAGCATATAACTCATGGCTCTAATTTAACGATCCAAGTGCAAGGTCCGAACTGCATGGCACAAGTGCATTTAGAGCTTGTCCAAATCAACTTTTACTAGTTTAACGGTGTAAAAAATGGTCACAGCTCCAGTCACATGGTTCACAAGGGTTGTACTTAGTCTCTTAATTAATCAAAGCTGTTCAAAATTCAGGCGCTCGACAAACAACATAAACTAGGCAAATCCAAATTACAAAGCCAGTGAGCAGGATCCCCGGAGTCAGGAGGCAGGGTGATGACGTCTTTCCCAAAGCCAGGACATCGAGTAAGCAAGGCATCAGCAAAGCCGTTACAAGGCGGACACTCAACATTTGCGAAATCAGGGTGCAGAGCGAGCATGACGTCAGCCAAGCAGGGAGGCTGAGAACACTCAGTATCAGCAAAATTAGGAGATACAGCTGTGACATCATCCTCGAAGTCAGGAGGCATATTGAGCTCTTGGGTGGAGGCTTCCCTGTCAGCCTCCGGCTCGTCCCTACAGATCTCAGACCTTCCCTAATAAAATTCTGGGGGATCCGGCCACCAGCACAACAGGAACACATATTTCAAAAAGGCACAAAACTGCTCAGGGTCAGATAAACAGAGTCGTGGCCATGTTTTAATAATTTGTTCCCATGTTTTAGTTAAATGGTGCCCATGTTTTAATAATTCGATCCCTTATTTTAGTTAACCTGTAGCCACATGTTAATAATTTCATCGTTTCATGTCGCAAGCAGGGGCTCTGTGTGTGTAGACTGTGTACACGCATTGTGCAGTTGCCTATGCAGGCGCATATTAATACACATTTAAAATAACAATGAACTACTGCTCAGATGGTGCACGTGCACTTGCTATTTAAACAACATGGGTGCTGGATGGGAACATGACAGCTGTGTCTGTCTGAAACTAGCAAAAGCATTTGCGTCATGCTTGACACTGCTTTGTGCCAGGTGTAATATAGGGCCCTCAGTCACAAAACAGCAGCCTAAGAAAAGAACATTATGTAAACTAAAGAATACACTTCTTCATGCTGCTTTAAATCAGATAAAGTATGTGATTAACCAGTGAATTTACATTCAGTCTCACTATGTGTTTGTGTTCATATTGCATGTCTGCAGTCTGCTGAAGAAGGTGCAGTCAGTACAATATACTGTGCAGTGGCAGAGGAGACCGAGGGGATCTCTGGGAAATATTTCGACAGTGACTGCTCCCTCGTCCTCCCAGCTCCAGAAGCTCAAGACCAAGCCATTGGAGCCAAAGAATTTGAGTACTGTGAGAGGCTGACAGCTAAGCTCTGAACTTCTGGATAAACATTACACCCTGTTCCATATCGCTATTACACAGTAAAGTATTAGTACTTTGTAAATACACTTGAACTAAAAATAACTTCCATTTTCTTATATAAATTGTTTTTCTTTTTCATTTATTGTTTAATGCCAAAGACTTGTGAACCAACTACAAATAAATTACATCCAGAGCCTGTTCTAGGAACCCGGAGTGTGATGTGGTAATAACATGCAGGACTCCAGACAGAGAGTAGCCCGAGCTCAGGATTAAACCATGAACCCAGGAGCTGCGAGGAAGCAATGCTACTTACTGTGCCAAAAAAAATTTACTGATTATTAAAAGTGTCACAACTACATAATTACCACAAAGAATAAAACCAACAAAAGTGATATGGTGTTTAGAAGTTACTCACATAGAATTTAAACAGCTTAGAGTTTACAGTAAAAGATTTTTATTTTACCCATTACAGGCATTACTCTATTTGTAGTTTGTGTCACAAAATAATGTCTCATCCACTGAGCATGAATCCCCTCAGCCGGTCATTCAATAGCCGGAAATGTCAATGAGGGTTAAACGTAGGTTTTATTATTAATATAGCCTATTTCAATATTAACCAGGGTTGGGAGGGTTACTTTAAAAATACAATTGTAATATTCTGATACAATTACTAACCTAACTTTTAAAAAATTTTGTCAGTAACATAATCTAAGTATCACAAAGTTAATGGAACTGATTACTTTCTGTTACTTTTGGATAGCTCCAATACCAAATCTGAGGATGATGAGAGCATTTTCACAGCTGGAAGGCTGAACTTGCACTGTACTGTGATGTTCCCCTTTTATGATTAAAAAGACTAAATAAAGGTGAAATTTCCTCCCAGTGACCACATTTTTCACTAGAGGCCGTGATACGCTCATATAGACACATGTGAAAAACACATTCGCTCACACACACACACACACACACATACAAGTGAAATGAACACACACACATACAGGTGAAACAAGCTCTCACACATATGAAATGCTCACACACATATGAAACTCGCATACAGACGCATGTGAAACTTATGTAACTAGCATAGCACTCTTACACGCTTCAGCATGAAACTTTAACTGGAAAAAAATCTTATGGGAAGAGTGAAGCTTTTCACACTTGTATGTGTCTGAGAACATTTCAGTACATCTGGAAGGAGTTTCAGTACAGGCCTATCGGAAAGGCATCCTTCCAAAAATCAGACTTGATCGCAGTTCTGGCTAACAGCTCCTATAGATTCATGAACTTTATTCTTTTGTCTTTTACTCGGGTCATTACCGGGTGTTTGGAGTAATGAAGACATGTTAGAGAGACGATGTTGCCCTTGGAAGAGTTACAGAGAGCTGGATGACCTGCTCGGACTGTGAGCACAGTTCTAAGTGTGCTTAGTACCGAGGTGAAGTACTGAACTGGCCCTGCTATACATAGCAATTTGTCTTTGATTTGGAGTCAGTGAGTCACATGAAATGGAAGCTATTTAATTATCTTCTATTAAAATATTTGTTAAATGAATTACTTTTACATTAGCAGTCAAAATATACATGCAGTATGATACCCTAATTTATACCCTACATGACATGCATAATTGTCATTAATATGTGCATGTCAGCCTGACTGTACCAAGCTAACATTTGGTTTGTGTCATTCAGACGGTAATTTATTGATGGTCCCTAAGTGAGACCCTGCGGTTAGTAGCGGGCGCTCGGAGGTGAGCCAACCGGCCTCCTGCAGCCAGCACTAGGGGAAACTGTGTAAGGAGACACCAATGAGTACCGAGTGAATGTCCATCCAATATCCAACCTAAAACTAACTTCACCTCGGTGACTTTTAGCCAGATTCTTCATCACATGATACCAGAGAATTATGAGAATTATTACTTAAGAGGAACAGCTACCCAGGCCCAGCCTATTTGCATATAAAGCCATTTAAATGCCATATCATTTAGTATTAATTTATTTGTTTGCCAAAAATTCCTATGCTATTAATCTGCCTCGTGCCTTTTCATGGTGTACCATTTGTTAAAATATAGCTAGTCTACTTATTTGACCAAACTGAGCTTTTCAAATCGATGTCAAAATCCACTTAAATCTTTGGGTTTTCTCCATTAAAAACGAGTAAGTACATTGTGTTACATGTACACACACATATGAAATGCTCACACACATACAAGTGAAAGGAACTCACCCACACACATATGAAATGTTCATACACACACACACACGTGAAAAGCTCACAAAACTGTTTCACTTGTATTTGTGTGAGCATTTCATGTGTGTGTGTGAGCATTTCATATGTGTGTGTGTGTGAGTTCCTTTCACTTGTATGTGTGTGAGCATTTCATATGTGTGTGTGTAGGAATGTGTTTTTCACATGTGTCTATATGAGCGTTTCACATATATATGTGTGAGTTTTCAGTAGTATGGATGCGTGTGTGAAAGCTTCACATATGAATGTGTGTGTTTCATATGTGCTTCTGTAACAAAAGTCTGAATTATTTCCTAATGGCCCCTCATACGCTTCTACTGTTCCTCACATTCCCACAAATGAATGATAATATTACTCACATTAAAACACACGTTATGTCATGAGGGCAGTGTTCTGTAAAGTAACTGTAAATTACTGTAGAGAAAGTACTGATGCTTCTGCTTCACAGGTTCAGTCAAACCTGTTTTTATGAAGTGATGTGGCGCGCGCTTCATAACAGTTCAACAAAAAATAAAATTAACTGACAATTTATAATTTATATTTCAATTTATATTTCATGATTTATTGACACATTTAATGAAGGGTACATTGAAAGAGTAACTGAAGAATGAATTGAAGATTAGATTGAAGGACAGATTGAAAGCTAGAATGAGAGACAGTTTGAGGGTGTGAAGGATTCTAATATGCAAATTGCGGCTGTTCTGATTGGTCTGCAACAGGGCTGTTTGTTGAACAGGTGAGCACAAATGTTTCAAATAAATAAGTAAATAAAATTTTTTAAATGTTTCTACTTTCAACTTAAGATTGTCTACATTCATGTGTATTAATCATCATTTCCAAACACAGTGTTATTTCTGCAGAACCATCATTTCCATCACCGAACACAATTTTAAAAAAAATATTCAAAAAGTTCTGACCATATATACTTATCCACAATTTGTTAGTTTATACTCTACTTAATGTAATAATACAATTTATTTACTTCAGAACAATATCTACCCAAGACAACATCATATCTCAGAATGACGAGTCAGCATACAGAGAGGAGGTGCAGCAGCTGGTGCAAAGTCAACCACCTGTCTCTGAACGTGGACAAAACCAAAGAGATGATTGTTGACTTCAGAAGGGCACGGAGTGACCACTCTACACTCAACACTGACGGATCCTCTGTGAGATCGTCAAGAGCACCAAATTCCTTGGTGTTCACCTGGCGGAGAACCTCTCCTTGTCCCTCAACACCAGCTCCATCATCAAGAAATCCCAGCTGCGTCTCTACTTCCTGCGAAGGCTGAGGAAAGCCCATCTCCCACCACCCATCCTCACCACTTTCTACAGAGGGACTATTGAGAGCATTCTGAGCAGCTGCATCACTGTCTGGTATGGAAACT
>JAQQZX010000011.1:19085138-19099625 GCA_030068355.1 Notoglanidium maculatum
TTCAGTATATGCCGTACGTGTTGCTTCATAGTTTTGATGTATTCAGTAATGTTTTACAATGTAGAAAGCAAAAAAAAAAAAAAAACACCTATGAAAAAGAGTAGGTGTGTCCAAACTTTTGACTGGTAGTGTACATTCTTAAAATATTTCAAATAATGAAGAAAAATCTGTGACCAAACAAAATGAGTGTTAAGAAACGAAATAGCAAGAAAATGGCGACATCGAGAGTCAGCGCGAGGAGCTGCAGGCTCACTGAGAAGGGCCCGAGCGCGCTTTCTGACGTCAAGTCACCGCGTTTATTGTCATATCGCGAGAGTTTCTGAAGGCGTTCACGCGGGTAGCGTGCACGAGCGCGGTGGTGGAGGGTTTCTTTTCTGTCAGAGTTGCAGCGTGATATAGGAGCGCGTGGCGCACTGAAACAACCTCAAGATGGTGAGGCGTCTTTTTCTGATTAAAAATAGGCATTTTTATTGGACTAAAAGCAGGAGTATAAGGTTCCAATGCACTAACGGGAACGTTTAACACACTGGTCAGAAATAACTGGTGTTTAAGTTGACCTGTACAGGTTGTTAGCATAGCAGGCTAGTTAGCTTAATCTAGTTTAGGCCTGTTTGATCGAAACGTAGCACTGTCTTTCTTTCTAGCATAAAATAATAATAAAAGTAAAACTGTTTTCATGTACTTGCCTCATAGTAATGCCTTGAGTATTTTTTACTTTTGTTCTGGGTATGAAAATAAGTTTTGCAGTGCAGCCCTGAAGTATTAGTAAGGCCTTTTCCTGGCTGACTCGGTTTTATCACGTGGTGACCGTTATTTTTCCGTTGAATGTTTATTTACCTTTGATTTTTCTTAAACAAAACTTTTTCTTTTCTGTTTTGTGTGACCTGAGACGTTTTAATCGTCAGTTTTGGTAAATTAAAAAAATAAAAATAAAAAATTAGCCACGCATGCATGTTTAGGTCTGCAGGAGTAACACGTGGTCTGATTTCAGCCCAACTTGGCCACTTTAGCTGCAGTGCTAATAAGCGACTTTTGTACAGGACAAAGTTAAACGAATCGCTGTGCCGAGATCAGACTTTAGTGTACATATTTTTTGAAAGAGTTTTGCACGGTTTACTGATTAGGGAATTACACTGGCGGTGACACCACGTGGAGATTCCTGTGGAACCGCATTGATGCGGTTTTCCCCCCATTTCTGAAGTCAGACCCAATCTAAAAGTTTGTGATGTGGATTATTTCTTCTCTGTAGGTGCTGCTACACGTGGTGTTTGAGCACGCCGCCGGATACGCGCTGTTCGCGGTGAAGGAGGTGGAGGAGATCGGCATGCTGCTGCCTCAGGTCCGTGACGAGCTTCCACACCATCCATGCCTAACCTGCTCCACTGCCTTTTGTGTGTTCGACCATTAAAAACTGTTTGTTTTATTTGCTACTAGTCGTGAAAATAAGACTTTTTTTTCTTTCTTTGATCCATTGTTTTTATTGCTCAAGAGTATTTCAGCAAAGGTTATATCAGATTGACCATTGTGAAAGACACAAATATGTAGTCTGGTCCTGGCATTAGCCATAGTTATGTTGCGTAAGACTATTATAATGGGCAACATTTTTAACATTTCTGCTTTTGTGTGAAATTTGTGTGCTAAAATTAGAGGTGAGTTTGTGCATGTTGTTTTAGTTGATTTTTTTAATTAGGGAATAGTATGTTGGACCCAGACAGTGTAACTGTACATCATGTTGTACGATGAAACAGTAATCAGAATGGTTAAACGTACACCAAGAAAACCAAGTCCTTATTTCCAGTTATTCATCCTTTTGACAGCAAGCTATTTTCTGCTCAGGTGGAGGAAAGTGTCCTGAACATTGGGAAATTCAACAGCGTGGTGAAACTGGCAGCTTTCTTCCCCTTTAAGTCTGCTCAGACCGCCCTGGAAAACATAAACGCCATTTCTGAAGGTGAGTCTTCATTGGCCAGCTTTCAGGATCGTTCACGGCTCAGATGTTGTGATGTGATAATAATCTGTCAATCCACTGAGTCACTGTGCTGACAGCATTTCATGAAACTGAACACATGAGCCTAAGTGTGCACTGAAATCAGCTTTATCAGAAGAGCCCGGATAACTGTTGCGTCCCGCTCCGGTCTTTTTCTTATAGGAGTCGTCCATGCTGATCTTAAGCTGTTTTTGGAGACTAACTTGCCTTCAGGAGGCAAAAAGAAGGCAGTGTTAGGGGTGGCCGATGGCAAGATCGGAGCAGCTCTGCAGGAGGAGCTGGGCGTGTCCATCCAGACTGGAGGAGTGGTGGCGGAGATCTTCAGAGGTTTGCTGAATTCATGTGAATCTTGCGGTGTTTTTGCAGTTCGGCCTCTGTGATGATGTTTCTAGATCCACTGATGTCTGATGTGTAATACTGAAAAACTGAACAGTTGGCTGTACACCATGAAAGCATGACCTCATCAATTTGGTCTTAGTTTGATGCTGAGTGCCTGATGTATTTTCTGTGTTTTTTTTGTTTTGTTTTTTTTTTAGGTGTGCGCTTGCACTTTCACTCTCTAGTCCAAGGCCTCACGGCTCAGGCTGCATCCAAAGCACAGCTTGGCCTGGGTCACAGTTACTCCCGGGCTAAGGTTAAGTTCAACGTAAATAGGGCTGACAACATGATCATCCAGTCCATCGCCCTGCTCGATCAGCTGGACAAGGACATCAACACGTTCTCCATGCGTGTTCGGTATGTCTGCAAGTTTGAGCAGTGGGGTTATGCTGATGAACTAATCCAGGGCTCGGCTGGTTGTCTCTGCATGGTGTGAGAGCCCGGATACTAACTGATTTTAAACCAGTCCTAAACGACTGCCTAATATTTAACATTTTGAACTAAATATAATATGGTTTGCTGTCCCTCCATGGTCCAAACATGTGTTTACATGCAGTTGTCTGATTTTTGGCAGTTATAAGATCGTTTAATTAGCTTTGTGAAACAGTGGCTTGTGAAAGTAGAGCCCATGAAGCAATGACAGGGTTTGATTTCATTTAAAATTTGTTCATAAATTAGGAGTCAGTGGAGTCCAATCGGTTTAATTTGTGATCATAAATTTTCCCTTTCAGATTACTTGTAAATGTTGAATGTCAAAATTGGACCAGTTCAGTTATCAGGGTTTTTTTGCATGTAAACACGTTTACTGATATAAGAGAGAACCTGTGTGCGCATTGTGGTGTTGTGATTGGCAGCCTCCCAATGCTTACCACAGACAGCGTCCCCTATAGCGCTGGCTGTATAGAAAGAGGAGGGATACCAAATGCCGTTCTTGGGCAGGTTCAGTCTGTCTGAGAGGCAGATCATCGCCTGAGGGCGGAGACAACCAGCCTGGTTTGGATTTCCTACTAAATCTCTGCCTATGTGGTGATCATCTTGATTCGTTTTAACATGTCCCCCTCTTGTTTTGTGCCCAGTGAGTGGTATGGCTACCACTTTCCTGAGCTGATCAAGATAGTAAGCGAAAATGCCACGTACTGCAAATTGGCCAAGTTTATCGGGAACAGGAAGGAGCTGAGTGAGGAGAGCCTGGAGCCTCTGGAGGAGATTACAATGGACAGCGCTAAAGCCCAGGCAATCCTGGACGCCTCCCGGTCATCTATGGGTGAGCTGCATGCGTCTTTTATTATTTAAGCATGTCATCCGACTCATAAGTCATGATGTTTTTATAATCTGTCAATCCACTGAATCCATGTGATGACAGCTTATCATTTCACTGAACATTTGAGCAGCTTTACTAGGTCATTGAGTAGCTGGGAAACATGCATTACAACTGTAGCCTTCCCCCCCCAACTTCTTCCTGCTAGGAATGGACATCTCCCCCATCGACCTGATCAACATTGAGAGTTTCTCCAGCAGAGTTGTGTCCCTCACTGCTTACAGACAGGAGCTGCAGGAGTACCTGCGCTCCAGAATGTCGCAGGTGGCCCCCAATCTGGCCGCCCTCATCGGTGAAGTGGTGCGTTACTGCAGTCACTGGTTTTTCCTATTTTTAGTCCTTGGAGGAATTTTCCCCATATCAATCAGCCAAGATTTTAGTTTTGTTTTGCAGAGAATGCTAATTTATCATATAAATAAGATGTCTCAGATGGTATACTTCACATACACGTCTTTCTTGCTAGCTAGATTAGTCTCTTCTCTAGCTAGTGTACGTCAGGCACCTAGTGTGTTTTGGAAAAATGTGTGTAAAATTAAATTTTCATCTCCGGCTACTCTTTTAATGCACGTGTTTGTGACCTTTGCGTTCAGGTTGGCGCTCGTCTCATCTCCCACGCTGGAAGCCTGACTAACCTGGCAAAATATCCGGCCTCTACAGTGCAGATCCTCGGCGCAGAGAAGGCCCTGTTCAGGTACTGGGGCTCCCCCTCCCTGCTGGGGTTTCAGGCGGCCGCTGTGATGGCAGGGCAGGGGCAAAGCCGCAGTGGTTGATTTGAGTGTGCTTGAACACACCAAAAGTGATCCCACTCTTTCATGCTTAACCCCCCCAGTCTGAGCAGCCGCTCAGGGCTCTGAGAGGTAGTTACTGTAGAGTTAGTGCCCATGTGGCTGCTGCATCTTGAGTGGTGTTTCATTTAGCAGTGTTTCAATGTGTAGTTTGCTGTAACTTGTTCCCTAAATCCAGGGCACTGAAGACGAGAGGAAACACTCCAAAATATGGTCTGATTTTCCACTCCACCTTCATCGGCCGTGCTGCTGCCAAGAACAAAGGGCGCATCTCCCGCTACCTCGCTAATAAGTGCACCATTGCCTCTCGGATCGACTGTTTCGCCGGTAAGACACTTTATCGGGGCAGTAATAACTAGTGATGGGTGTTTTTAGAAGTTCTGTAGTAGTTATTGAATCTTTGATATTTATTAAAAAGTCAGATGCGCATGATTATTTGGTTTTATTACCAGAAGGTGTAGTGAATTTGGGTGTGCTAAGAAAAGCGTAAAATATGGGACCCAGTTGTTGCTGTCATCACCCCAAAATTCATTAGTTTCTAATTAAAGCAGGCATTAATATCACCTCAAAATATTGCCGCACTTTGTTTCGTTTGGCTTGCAGTGACTGGCACCATGATCATGTTTTAAATGGGGATACTATTTTACATGAATTGGTTGTGATTAATCAGTTATTAGTTATATTAACTTCTCATGCCCATCACTAGCTGTAACCTGGACTTGCTATGATGTCATTATTTTTCGTCAACAGTATTCCACCCTGTTCGGAGTGGATGTTGAAAAATTAATACTGAGCAAATTCTGCAAGTCAATTACAATTTTGTATGCTTGGCTCAGTCCATTGCTAACTGTGAAATCCGTTAAATTCCAGAGGTTCCTACTAGCGTGTTCGGAGATAAACTGAGAGACCAGGTGGAAGAACGGCTGGCATTTTATGAGACTGGTGAGACACCAAGGAAGAACCTGGATGTCATGAAAGAAGCAGTTGTACAGGTTCGTTCGCAGTCTTTTTCTTATGTGATTCTCTGCTGTGAATGATGACTCCTTTTTGCCCTGACTCTGACATGGAGGCAAAAAACTGATTTAATGAGCCTGACGCTGCACAGCACTCAACATTTCTAAAGCCTGAACATTTATTTATTTAATTGGTAACGAGTGTGTTTTGTTCTCTGCAGGCTGGTGAAGTGGCAGCAGAGCTCAAGCGCAAAATGGAGAAGAAAGAAAAGAAGAAAAAGAAGCGTGAGAAGAGGAAACTGGAAGCGCTGTCCACAGCTGATGGAGAGGAGGAAGCAGTTGAAGCCAAGAAGGCTAAATCTACCGGAGATGCTGAGACGCAAGTAAGTGAGCTGTTTCTATTGTGCACTCAACTGCATGACTAGACTAGAGGCAGGACCTTAACATGGCACTGTCTCTGCAAAGGCCATGCCAGAGAAAAGCTGCTCCGAACCATTGACGGGCCCCTCACTATGGGTTTGATCGCTGAAGTGAGCAGGACAGACTTTTTAGCAGGAAATGAACTTGTTGCTGGTGTTGTGGGTTTATTTCTAACATCTGCGGTTTGTCAATCTAAAGGAAAACGGAGAAGTGACGGTCAAGAAGAAGAAGAAAAAGAAGGCAGAAATGGAGGAAGAAGAGGCAGTAGTGGAGGAGGAGGAAGAGGTGACGACGAATGGTGTGGAAGAGGCAGCTCCTCAGAAAAAGAAAAAGAAACGAAAGAGTGAGGCCGTCGAAACTGAGGCTCCTGAACCCGAGCAGGCTGAGAAGAAAAAGAAGAAAAAGAAAAAGGCAGATTAATAAGGAGCCATCCTTTATTAATGGACTTTTTTTTGTTTTTTAATTAACTGTACAGGTTTTTTTTTTTTTTTTTTTTTTTTTTTGCTTTTTATGGGCAAGAATTCTTGCTCAGAATGTACTGCATAATCTTTCAATTCTTCACTTTTTCCTTTGTTTTAGACTGAGTATTAAGCACTGTGCCTTGTTCAGATTAAACAGTCTGCCCATTTATCAGTAATGCACCTCTCTGCTGTTTATAAGTTGTATTGTCCATGCTTACTGTGAATATTCTATGTCTAACCAAAAAAAAAAAAAGTCGTTGAGAAAATGCTCTATTGTGAAAACTTGCATTAAGAGGCTTTGGTTATATAACTCTATCTTGGCTTGTTCTTGTCCTGAGTGTAAAGACCACTGCAACTCTTTGAACCACCAGTATTTAATGTGGTTTTGTGTATATATTTAGATAAAAATAAATCGGTACAATGTCCTATACCCGAACTGTAGTCATTCATGCAAGACATCTTGATGTTTGCTGCTTTAGGGCCGGCTTTACGCAGATTTTGTGCTCATGGGTTAAAAGAAATTTGTGCCTTGTAAAGTGTCTTTTAAAAGTTAAAAGCCACCAGTTGGAGTTATGATAACTCATTGAGCAGTTGCAATTTCAGTAGTGGCAATGTAAACAAAACATGCTAATGAACAGGAACAATGCTCACGGCATGTTAACAGCAAGGTCAAATGTCTGAAATATATTTAAAGGTATTTCTGCCATGCAAATCAGTAAGGCCGAGGTAGCCGTTGTTTATAACTGTAAGATGTTCAAGAATCCACTTGTAATAAAATCTACTGCAAAAAAAAAAAGTGAAGTGTTTGACTTAGTAACTTGCAAGAGACGAAAAATAAGACCTGGTCAGATATTTTATTTTGACGACAAGGGTAAAATCAATGTTAAAATGATGCTTGGATTCAAAACCATGTTTAAGCCAAATAACAGGATGACGGGATTCACAATTGAAGGGGACATGAAAATAAAGTGGCGCACTGAACTTAAAAGCCCCCCTGATTAAAATAAAAATTCACAGGTCAATGAGGTGTATGGGTACAATACAAAAAGAGTTTTAAAAAAAGGCTTCACCATCAAATGATGCTTAGCGATAATGTACACCATTGTTAAGTTCATGTATGTATACAAAAAAAAAAAATCTCCCACATTGTCATGAAGTTGGGTTGTGTTCAAGTAATATGCACCTTCCATTTAGTACTTAGTTCTCATCCTTATATCATAATCCTCTTTTGAAATGAACAGAAACGGTCCTTCAAAGCAAAAAAAAAAATGCCGTAAACCACATTTCATATTCTACCAATACATATATACTGTATAAATACATACATAAATATATTTTACATACAACAGCCAAAACTTTGAAAAGGGGTGGATGAGAACTAGGGGATGGGAGATGGTAGTGTGTGAGAGCGTGTATGTGTGTGTTTAGCTTGCCGCTGTGCAGAGACTTCCTCTGCACTCATCAGAATGGGCCAGTAACTTGGTGTGCATGAGACGGCCAAAGGGCTCTTGCACTATTTAATTGCCCCAGTAAGGAGAGCTGCCATAGCTGGATTTGTTGACCTGGGTCTTCTGCTGCATGCTGCTGCTCTGGTTCCTCTGATTCGGCCCACCCTGCAAACACACACACACACATACACGCACAGAGCACTTAATTATCTTGCATATAAACATTCTCCACATTCCATTAATCAGGAGCTGCAACTTGCACAGTAAAGTGGTGTTTATATTCTAATGTTTGTGTTCTTACAAAAAGATGTTGCTCCATATGAGCAACCGCAAGGTCATGTATGGGACAAGACTTTCCCAAACATTGAAAATCCCATCAAAAATTGGCATTGTCTATGTAAACATTACATTGAAGTCAATTATAAGGTTTCCGCTTTAAATTGATCTTTCTGAGAATGTAGAAGATCTGTCTTGAATGTAGTCCAAAATTGATTTTTTTTATTTTTAATTTCTAACACAGACATTGTTAGTCTCTTTTCAGGTCAGTTAACAGATTCCTACGTTACCCACAATGCTGTTTGACTACTTGCAGAGGGTGGTGCTGGCCCTCACTTCATCTCTACCCAAAGCAGTTGCTTCCATGCGTGTCGACAGACACACTAATAATCCAATGTCCAATTATCTGACTTGGGCAGTTGAACCATGTTTGCGTGTGTGTTTGTGACCAACCTGTCCATCCTGGGTGAGGTGGTGGTGCAGCAGCTGAGAATGGGGCTGCTGGTGAGCAGGCAGGATATGCAGGAACTGAGCAGGAGCGTAACCAGGGGCACCGCCAGGGTTCAGAGGTCCCGTACCCCCTAGAGCAGAGGGCAGGTTGAAGGGAGGTGGTGTGCCAGCATGGAAACCCTGTTTATCAAAGGACTGCAACCAGAGAGAAAAAAGGGACACAAATTCTGTGAGATAAACACTCACCCTTTAAACTCATCAAGGATCTCAAATCAAACACGACATGTGATATAACAGGTCCGGTCACTACCTGAGTCTTGTTGTAAACAGTTCCGCTGATGTCGGGCACGCCAGAGTTACTGGATGTCACTGAGACACCTATGAAGATAGAATATTAATATTTAATCATGATGGTGTTAGGTAAAACTCTAAAATTATATGTGACTTTTTGCACCTTTTCCTGGGCCAGAAGCAGCAGATTTGGCCTGTGTCTGAGAGCTGTTGCTGTACCCTTTGCTGTATTCTGCTCCCGCTGGGCCTTGTGTCAGGTCATCATACCCTGAACATGAATTAAATAAGTACATAAGACATGTTTACTTCAATGCAGAAAAAATATTAGTGATTAAGATTGTGTGTGTCTATGACCCACCTGAGCTAAAGGTGTGCTGGCTGTAACCACTGGGCTGCTGGAATGGTGTGGAGGGATTGCTCAGGCCCATGCCGTGCTGCTTAGCAGACGCAGGTGGTACGAACATGGTGGGGCCATACTGGAAGGCGTTGGGCATACCAGGCACACCTGGGTAGTAGGGCAAGCCTGTGTAGCTATAACCAAGGGGCAGAGCTGGGTTGAGGAAGGCCTGCTGGGTGCTGTGGTGGGCCTGTGGCTGAGGCTGGCTCTGACCTTGGCTCTGCGCCTGTGGGGGCTGAGCTGCCTGGGGAGCGTGAGCTGCTGACAGGGTAGTAGGGGGCGCGGGTGAGGTGGAGTCGCCCCTGCCAAACTTAGTCACTTCACCTTTATGGGAATGAGTGAGCTTAAGTAAGCTTGTGTAACACTCCTTTTCTAAGCCAATGTAACCTCTGTATAGCCAGTTTGACAAAAATAGCTCATAAGCACAAAGATGGAGGACACCGGGCTACCTGAGTAAGGATTATTGGCTAGGCTCCCATCTCTGCTGGACAGGGTTGCAGTGGGTCCTGGGAATGTGATTCCATAGTAATCCTGCAGGATGTTGAGCATGATTATGGTGGGATGATTAAATCAGACACAGAATCATACAAGTTGAAAGGGTTAAAAAAAAAAAAACACAAACAAACAAAAAATCACCACCTTGCTGAGACACACAGTACCAGGCACAAGTTGGACATATACCTAATACCTGATAAGTGTGTCATTTGCAAGATATTTTGATCTCAAAATATGTTTCCAACCTAGAATTTGCACCAGATGCGTGTAGTAAGTGATTTCCAATCCACATTACTTTTATAATCATGAGAAGCTGGAATAATCTCTTTTAACTTATGATATTCACTATAATAAATGTGAACGCACCATTATAATTTATGTAAATGTGGAAAATAGCAGTCCTTATCAATAGAAATCCCATGCACTAGATGTTTCAGGATTTGACTGGTACTACTTTAGACACACCACCAGAAAGAAACAATAATGGCGCTTCTTCACCACCAACTCTGCAACAAACCTGAACCCAGGACTAAACCCAGCCAAGTGTGCCAATACTTTAATTATTATTGACAATACAGAAGAGTGTGAGTGCAAATCTTGTGGCTGAATCTCAGGTGTCTTTACACTATTTGTGAGGGCACATGGTTGAGCTCCATTATTTTGTGTCCCATGTACTAAAGTGAATAGATGGGAATTTGGTATTTGTCCTAAATAGAAAGTCTCATTTTACTAAGCTCACAGAAGTCATCACTTTTGTCAATAATCAGGTTTCACTCCCATCAATGTGCTGAAAGGGATGATATGGTACTCACCATTGGTAGCCTGGACTGCAGCATGTGGAGATCTTCATAGCCATAGATTTGCTGTAGGACACAAATGAAACTTATTGCATTACATTATCTTCACACACATTCTAAAAAAACTGAAAACTTTTTTTTTACATTACACTCCCCATCTTACAGAAACTCCAAGGATACTATGACACACACACACAAATACCAATACAGTATCAGTGAAGTAATACATAAACATGCCCACAAACATTATACAATGTACAGGAAATTTGAAAGCTGAGCTTTTTTTAAAATAAAAGGCTGTTACCGGGTATGCCGGCAGCAGGCCGCCAGGCCCCATGATATACTGGCTGGGTAACAGCGGAGGAACCCCCTGAGACAAGTTAGGGGGGGCTTTTCCTGTAATGCAGAGAAAACCACATTAGCAAAGACAAATGGATCCAATGCAGGAAAAAACACTCAACATGACAACTTATGCAACTAGCACAGTTGTCTCTATCTTCCAGCTAAAGCTCTACTAATGCATGTCGAGTCAGACCAGTAGAAGAAGAAAGCTGGGGTGCGGTCCTGACGGCTGAGGGTGCGATGGTTCCATTCCCACTGAGCCCAAGAGCTGCTGAGTGCAGGCTGCTGCTTACTGCACTGCTCACACTGTTACTGGAAAGAGCCGAGACTGACGCGGAGGAGAACGCCACTGACGACGCAGTCAGCGAATTCACACTGTCCACATTAGTGTACTGTAGATACAAACAAGATGCATGTGGATGTCAGCATCGTCACTGGGCAACGGGTTTTGTATTGCAGAGAACAAAATGTTATAAGTAAGGTGGCTAGCAAGACCAAAAGTGATGAACAGTGTTGTGGAAAAGTCAACACATCAAAGCTTACTGATTCAATAGGTGAGAAATAAAACGCGAAAACGAGTGCTGTTACAGGGAAAAAAATATCAACAACGAGGTGGTGATGTGACCCGATACTAAGCAGATACTGATTATATTCCTAATGCCTAGATGCTGTTAATTTCCTACAGCACTCCCCATGGTGTTTCTTATGCCGACATGGGAACGTTGTGGAAGGTGTTGCAAGACTCATAGCAAGACTTTGCAAGTTTTAGCAAAACTCCACTTTATGTTTTTTTAGTATGTCCAATAATGGACTTTATGTGCAACAAAAACAGCATGCAAGTATTTTGAAGGGTTGTGATGACAGGCCATGTGTGTGTTTTATTACTGTCATCATACTCACAGTCAGTGAAGAGCTGGTGCCGAGGGCTGATACTGAGGAATGGCCACTGCTCACATGGCTACTAGGGATAAACAAAGGGGGACAAAAAGAAGCAGTGTGTCACTCTTGCGCTTCCATTTTGACATGGCGTCCCCGAGTAGTAAGAGAGAGAAACAAGTTCACCTGCTGAGTGATGGGAGGGTTGCAGAGGGTAGTTCAGGTGCCAGGCTGGATAGAGTTGAACTGTGTGGAGTAACTGAAGGGGGCAACAGAGACAACGGAGCAGAAGGTGCAACACTGGTGCTACCACCTAAAGACGGAGACTCTGGCTTTGGAGTGGAGGAACTCGATGTGGCTATAAACATTAGAGAAGTGGAAATGTTTATCGTGTGCTGGTGCAATAAAATGCAAAATACTGATCAAACAAAATCCACTTACAGTCTAGAGCAGCAGAGGTCCTTACACCGTTAAAACCATTCTGTTCAATGAGAAACCAAAAACACTGTCAACGTTTATCTAAAAGAATCCAATTTAAGCCAGTCATAGGTAATGATGAAACGCACATATCTGGTAGCATGTATGTACTATGCCGATAAAGGCAAGTAGACACTCTCACTTACTGTCACAGGTCCAGAGGACTCCTTGGTCTGGGAGAAGGTCAGTCGTGAGTGAGGAGCCACTCCACAGTCAAAGCTGTTCCCAGCTGAGGATGCCACCGATGAAGACGAAGATGAGGATGAGGAGGAGGAAGATGAAGAGGTAGAGGTGGGCACTGAGGCAGCACTGGGGGTGGTAAGGGAGGGTGCGAGACTGGGTAGAGGCACAGAGGGAGGTGGGTAGATGCTGTCAGTGGAGGCCAGAGGCAGCAGCAATGGGACAGGACTGGCCAGAGATTCACTGCTGGGATGAACAAGCAATAGTGTCATTGTATATACAGGATCATTCGGTATGCAATATTCAATTTATGAATAAAGGTAGGTATGAATACAGTAGGTTTTAAAGATGCTGGTTGAGGTCTATTCACCTTTAGAGGTCCATTAAGTGTACTCAAGAGAAAGTTTTAATAATACATGCAAAAAGGCATTTTTAAACTGTAACTAGTTTGGTTTCTGTTAATGGAGATTTTGACTCCAATAAATCAGTATAATGGTACATATTTGGGTACATAAAATGTAAATGTTTGTATTATGGTCACCAAAAAATTGTTATGCTAATAAAGTAAATATATACAGTAATCATAAGGGGGTCTTGAAGAACTTGAGAACCTTTGTTTTAGATGAAATACAGTAAGCTTTTCAAATATAGGATGATGTCAAAGGAATTGCACTTCTCCTAACTTACCTGATAGGTTTGGAGTAGAGGCTGCTTTGAGTCTGAGGAACGGGCATGGTGGTTTCTCGCGTAGCTTCACTGTTGCAGATTTCAGGCTGGCCGAAGTCTGGTAATGCCGACTCCGAGCCAAAATCCAGAGCGCCAAATTGCACATTGAGCCCAGACATGTCTGCCGAGCCGGGCATCTCCACTGCAGTGGACGGAATCTATATTCACAGACAATATTATCCTTTAAATCACAACTATATGATTAATGATGTGTAACGTATCACTGCGGTAATACTGTTTTCTATTTTTGTACGTTCTTCATAAATCTACGAATTCAATCCACAGGAATCCCACAAAAAGAATGATAAACTGCACTCCTTTAACCTAAACCATGCAAAATACTTCTTAAATACTTTCTCATTACTGCACAACTTTTTTCTTTTTAATACTGGTGATGAAAGCACAAAGTAGTGACAAAACACAATACAAAACACACTCACCTTGGATGTGGGAGCTATCCTTCGTTTCTGTGTCTTAATCTGCCGGTGCTGCGTGCTGCTGACCTGTGAGTCTGCAGCCTGTGGAGGGGCCACGTGGGTTTGAGAAGGCTCTGGTGCTTTGGAGAAGGCCTCCAGTGGAGCCTGGTTGGCCGACGGGCCATTCTGCGGTGGAGGACTGGGCTGCCTCGCCAGCGGTAGAGACCCCGTGTTGCTCAGAGAGCTCTGCTGCCGCTGGCTCAGCTGGCTTAGCACCAACGAAGGCTCTGGTTGCATCTTAAACTCCCCTAGAAGGCACACAGCGCAGAGAATAAACTCTTAGTTGATTTAATGGTTGAAAGCTGAATATGAATGGAGGCATAAATAATAGACTGCTGTGCTGCTGGTGATGTGAATGAAACTTACGACTGAATTGGGAGGGCAGTGAGGCAGAGCTCTGTGTTCCAGGGGGTTTGATATCCCAGGATGAAGAGGGAACAGACATCCCTGTACCCCCCAGTCCCCCTACAGGGGCACAGTTGTCCCCCACGCTAGGAGGCTGGGAGGTAAGCTGCCCAAGACCTGGTCCCTTCAGTTGCTCCAGTATCTGCTGCCCAGCGGTCTGTCCCAGCTTCGGGCCACCCAGCTCCCCAAATCCAGAACCCAGAACTGAGGACTGTAGACACAAACAAGACTCAGTGCAAAAGAAATCCTAGGACACTTTTTACTGCAATAATACTACTAATCACAGTTACAAATAAAGATTTAAACAGTACATGCTAAATCATTCAAGAGCTACCACATCTGTACTCTATGCATGACTGTACATGTATTGACTCAGAACTCACTAATATTGTAAGTCTAAAGGCACATTCATAAAGACATTTTGATACATACAGTGGGATGCGAAAGTTTTGGCAACCTTGTTAATCTTCATGAATTTCCTGTATAAATCGTTGGTTGTGATGATAAAAAAATTTCAGTTAAATATATCATATAGGAGACACACACAGT
>JAQQZX010000011.1:19107258-19129476 GCA_030068355.1 Notoglanidium maculatum
TGTCTGGGGAGCAAATATTGCAAACAACTGATCATCAACCAAGAATCCCCTCCTGTTACTTAAAGTAAATAAGGCAAAGCTTAGGCTACTCCTAATATTTCATTGTTTAGTTGAACATCAATTTAACATGACCTAGGGTAAATATTGAGGGCATATAACAAAAGCATAAGGTTTTAGCAAAAGTTGGACATTGTGAGAGGGCAATGGGGCTGACCTTACCTCCTCCAGTACCGAGCAGTTTTACTGTCTGTGTCTGCACTGACGAGTCACTTCACCTGCGTGTTGTTTGTTGTTGTAGGTAACCAGGGAAACCGAGTGTAATTTCAGGTGTGTGTATTCTCATATCCATCAAGTGGAATGGATTTTTTCGTGAAGCAATAGAAACAGCGCTGGGTGAACTGATATTTTATGTTAAATGTGGGGTGTATGTGTCCCAGATGAATAATTATGAAATGTGGGGGGGGGGGGGGGACCACACGTCCCCCCCCGCCCCCCCCCCCCCCCCCCCCACACGTCCCCCTCAGCTATAATGGTGGAAATAATGATTTTCAATGCGTAGAAATACAAGCCAGAATTTGCAGCAAACAAAATTCACAACTTTTCTGAAAGCCGTCCTTCGTGTTTCACCTAACTTGACAGTATCAGCTTGCATAGAAATTGTTTTTGGTAATTAAGGCCCTGTTTACACTTGGTTTTAAAACGCGCCTTGGGCTTTCGGATCACAAGCAGGCACGTCGTCATATATACCTATGTCTATCATGCGTCTCCAAGGTGTCCAGCTCAGGTTTCGTTATTCCCCGAGTCACTTTTCCTGTTACGTCCTTGTCGGGACGCATCGGGGGTGTTTTAGCGTTCGCACTACAAAAGTTACGTGGTCAAAAGCGTCCCAGACCGCCTCGGCAAGTGGTGTGAGTGAATGCGTCTTGGTGGTCATTTACACTTGTATTTAACGCTGTCCACTTGTGATCCGATTGCCCAAGGTGCATTTTAATACCAAGTGTAAACAGGGTCTAAGAGCTGTGATATTGGTATTGTATTGGAAAAAGGAACTGGATATTCACCAAGTATTTACTTAGGCTTGATCTGTTAGATACTTTAATATCATTTTCACTGTGAAGTCTAGAAAAGCCTCTGATTTCTGCCACAAGTAAAGGAAAAAGTCTCGTCTGCCAAAACGGAGTCAGAAGTAGCTTCACCAATTCATTGGGCCAGAGCAGATTTAGTAGTGTACACTTTGTATTTAAACCACAAATTCTTAAAAAAAAACAACAACACGTAAATAAGTAATATTTATATAAAGCAGAGATTGTATTACGTAACATAAAACAGGCAAAGGAAAGGGGAAGCAAGTCACGGTTCAAACAAAGGATGGAGTTTATTATTTCTAAGAACCGACTCAGCAAGCTGACGCATCGTTACCAATTCAATCCCGAGTCGACTCACTGAGTTGACACATTAGCAACGCTTTGTTTTATTTATTTTTTTTATGTCGTGTATAAATATGTTTCATCTGCGATTCTGAAAGGTAAACAATGTTAGCAAAGCTAGCAGCTAGCTAGGAAGCTAAAGCTAGCTGAAATTCAGGAGTCAGTCCTTTGTGTCGGGACTGGCTAACGCGCTGCTGCTAGCAAGCTAGCTAAGTCTAATTTCCTTTTCGGTTAGACTTAATTGCTGGCGTTTGCTAGCTAGCGAAGTTAAGCCAGGTCGTAAACTCACGACCGAGCAACGTCCTTGCCGTAACTGTAGTGTTAAAATTAAACGAACTGCTCGCTAATGAAGTGAGGAGAGAAATGCAGAGCCAGACTGTTACAGGCCCATCAGTAGGATTATTCAGAAAATGGCCACACACACACCGAGCAGCCAGAGACGATGCTAGCTAGCACTTTGCCGGGAACATGCTAACGTGAAAGGCGAAGAAGCTACACACAAAAACACACAAATATTTCCTATTATTAATTTCTGTACACACCAACCAACACAAAAACATTCCATTCAACGCGTCACCGCTGGCATATACCGATATGCATAAGAGTTACTTTTTAAAATGTATATGAGATTTGTTTTATATATTTTCTTAAGGTAGAAATATATATAAACATTATTATTACCTGCTAACACGCTTCCCTCAGCCCAGCAGCAAGCAGATACGGTCACGTGACACACCGGGCGCGCGGCCGCCGCAGAACAACAGCATCGGGAGCGCGCGCAGAGTTGTTCAAGGAAACAATACAAAAACAGCGTGTGTGTGTATACAGTAGCATGCAGACTATAAGACGCATAGCGTATGCTCCTTATCGTCCATAAATACAGTGTATGGTCAAAAAAGCGCACTCTGACTCTAAGCAGTTAAAAAGGACACGACCATGGGTTTGTATAATAGTTGTAATCATGACTTATCCGTTTGAAACACATAACATATCTGTTGTTTTAGGTCTGTAAATGCATAAGTAAGGTGTAAAAATATATTTCCGTGTTGAATCTTCAAATTCATAAAATTCCACGAATCCTACATGATGATGAACTGTTCTTGTAAGCAATATTTCTCTAAATCTGCGAAGTAACTCTACTTACAAATAAGTATTATTAAACATGAAAGTGCATGCACTGCAGCTGCATAACGGTACGTTGTGGCGTGCACGCGCATTGCTGAACTGCGCCGTGCGCGTTCATGAAATGGCGGTCGAGTGCACGCACGCACGCCCCCCCCCCCAACCTTCACCATCACCCTCATGCTATTCTGCTCTAATGCTTCAATAAAAAAATAAATAAATAAAATAAAAAAAACCACCAAAGCAGCTTTGTGCACGTAAATAAAGACAGTCCAAAATCAACTATGGAAGAAAAATACATCAATAGACTTTTATTCATTATTTTCTCTTTAAACCGTTTCTTGAATTGGTTTGCCTTGTTTCACATATTCTTTTCAGACGCAGCAAGTTGTAAAAACACTCAGGTAGTGTGTATAAAAAAAGAGGGCACCACCAAAATAATGACGGTTAGTCCACACACACGTTTTCAAACATTTACATAAAATGTATTCTCTCTCTATAAGATTTCCAAATATGTGTACACATTAATATATAAAATACATTTTAAAAGTGACGGTTATTTGTTTAATATAAGGACTTAATCACAATCTGTTCTATTTGTTCTATTTTTTTTTTTCTTTGCAATGATCCATGAAGGTTTAAAAAGAAAAGTCGACTCACAAAAGTCTTTCACAGAAAGACTCAGGAAAGGCAACAATGTAATTGACTACTGCCCTGCCTCTGCTCAAAAAGGGAGGAAGAGGAGCTGAATCGTCTTCCCCTGACTGGAACTCAGAAGCAACACTGCCAACAAAAAATGATTGTGTTTCAGCAGCATGAGTGCTAGAGACATATGAGGGCAGGAAATAAATTATAGCTGCTGAAAGAGAACCATAACGGCATTACCAATGGGATGTGTGCGTTAGTCTTACTCACAAAGCAAAAGACACAATCCAGATAAAACTCATACATCACCCGCTATCAGAGGAACCAAACAAACAAAGAAAAAAAAAAATTCATCGACGGCAACATCCGTGTTTCATTCAGACGTCACCTCTGGGCTTTTGTCGGTTTGCAATCATCAGTCCCTCTGCGATCATCATGGCATAATATATGGCACACCAAAATGAAAAGTCAATTTCTGCTACCAGACAGTCTTTTTTTTTTTTTGTATGCTCTTCTACGTACTTCAGTCCACTGCAAGCAAGAGCACGGCCGATCACGGGCTCATCGAATAGTCCATACTAAAATACCAGACATTTTCTAAGCTTCCAATCCTCGAGACACATTACATGGAATGCAATGTGAAGAAAAGCAAACAAAAAAAAAAACAACAGTTCAAACCAAGCAAACGTCCAAGATCCTGGAGAGGCTGTTAAATAGTTTAATATCTTTACACTTTGTCAGAGTTCAGAGGCAAGTCTAGGTCTAGGTCTGAGCACAGGCCTCAAGCTGCTCAAAACTCGTCTGCTTCGTCACATGCTTAAAAGAAATGGGGAGCCAAGAAAGACAGCACATGACAAATCTGACTAATATACAACATTTAAAAAGTGAGAAGCATGTTGACGCTCCTGAGTCCAGTGAAAACATAAACGGACAGACGAACGAAGACCGACAAAAAGCTGCAATGATGATCAGTATGTGTAGTGAAGATTGACAGGGAAGGCGAGAAAGCTAGCTCCAGAGTCCTGCGTAATTTCCGTGTAGCCCCGAGCAGAGAGGTCCACCGGCCACAAACAGCTTGGTTCCAGAGTCATCGTAGCAATGTGTGTAGACGGCGTTGGGAAAGGAGCTGATATCTGAGAAATAGCTTCTCCATGTTTCGTCATGGTTCTAGGACACAAAGAAAAGAAAGAGGACAAATGTTGCTTATGATTCTTATCCAAAACAGCCTGCAGGCTTCAAAACCATGATTGACAGATCAATAAATCAGCATCAGATACAGATTTTGAACTCTGAGAATACCTTAATCAGAACTCAATATTCAGGCTTAGGTTTATTTGGCATATCTATGCCTCTAAATTGTTTGAAATGACTCGTTTACCAAGTTATCGGTTCCTCGGTTCTAGACCAGCAGGTTTCTTGGGGCCAGGTTTCTTAAGGCCAATTCTGCGAGCCAAGAACTAGATTTGATCTTGTGTTAAAAGTGAACGAAGTGACAAAAGACTGAGAAAAAGACAAACAGGGAGAGAGACAGACAGAGATAAAAACAAAGAGACATAGAAAAAAGGAGCGAGATAGAGACCCGGTCATCTGGGTGACCGGATCGTAAGTGGTCAGTGCCAAGTACAGGTGTGAACGGGGTCAAATGTGTCTTGAAGACGCACTGATCCAATCCCTCAAACCACATTAAGAAGTGGTCTGGGGATGCACGTTGCCACTTCACATTTAGTGTGAACACAAAAGCATCTCAACACTTCCCAGACAGCAAAAGAGGACCTACTAACTAAATGACTGCATCACTGCCCTAGATGGAAAATATGTAATTGTTATGAGACTGTTAGGAAATCACACTCACACGAGAGCTCTCTGCTGCTAGGCTAATGGATAAAGACGACGTTACAACAGCAGGCTCATCTCACCATTTAAGGGTTTCTCAGCAGACCACACTCTTAAAATGTTTGAAACAGTCTGTAAAGGTACATGAGATCTGATTCGCGGGGTGAATCTGTGGGTAGAAACGGTGAATGAAAACTGATCACTGGAGACTCGTTCATAACATAATCCCAGGTGTGACCGGCTGTGTGTTTTGGCTGTCCACTGGTGAACTGATCACACAGGATGCATGTTAATGGCAGGTGAGAATGGGGCTAGACGGAGATAATCAGACAGACAAGACAGACAGAGAAAGAAATAGACAGAAAGAGAAAATAGTGAGAAATAAGAGAGAAAGACAAGTTGACCAAAAAAAAAAAAAAAAAAAAAAAAAAAAACGACACCGAAAGGGCGTGACGGAAAGAGAGAGACAGGGCAAGATGATTTTCCCCCTACTGCAAAACAGACAAGCCTTTCAGCATTTTAAATCATGTTCAAAATACAAATATTGTTGGGCTAATATTGTTAATTACTATTTAGGCTAATAGATGGAAAAAATGAAATTGAATTGAGTCATGCAATGTTGACAAGATCCTCCTAGAAGGCAAGAACAGCCATGGCATTTTAACATGCCCAGATTTATGCCTAAGAAAGAATGTGAATCTCTCTCTACATATGTTACACATATGCATGTACATATTATATAAGATTATAATACAACAAACAGCTCAGTACCAGCCAGCCTCTCCCAGTGGTGAGCTTGAGGATGCCGTCCGTAGGGGTCCTCCGGTACCCGCCGGGTGAACTGGATGGACCGTCAAGGAAACGCTGAGCCCTGATGTCGTAGAAGAGCAGGGAGCCTTGGCCTGTGCCTACTGTCACTATGTGCTCGTAGAAGCTGACGGAGCGAATCCCTGTTCACACGTTACATATACACAGAAGTTAGTGACAGCATAAAAACTCTGTAACGAGAGAGTGAATAAATAAGTATGATCGAGGAACATACCACTGCCGCGCTCTCTGGAGCTCACAGACTTTATGTTTTGGGAAGACTGCCGAGGATCGAGGAAGGACACGTGTGCCTGGGAGCCCACCGCGTACACAGACCAGTCGAGTCCATACGCCAGGCACACGTTCTCCTTGCAGTAAGGAAGCTTCGTAGAGAGCTCCTGAAATCCAAACACAGCACAATCATAAGTATGAGATGAGAATATTTACAGGAATAAGCGTACGAGAGGGCTATGCTGCAGAAGGAAGAATACTCTACCTTACACAGGTTGTCCTCTGCCTTCCACAAATGAAAATATCCGTCTAGAGAGACAGCACCCAGCTCCTGATAAGAACAAAAGGAAACGTGCATTATGAAAAAAAAAATATATAACTTGCATAATTTGCAAATCAAGCAGAAGCAATGACGGAGACGGACCTTATGGCTGTTGTTGAAGGCTAGGGCGCGCACTTTGCAGTTGTACGGGTGGGTGTACTCCTTAGGGATGTCTTTAAGGGCACGGTGGGAGATGTGGGCGTAGCTGGGGACGCCTTCCTCGGCTTGCTGCTTCTCTGCAAGACTTAGCACCTCTTCAGAGACCTCCCACAGACCCATGGAACCATCCCGGGAACCTAACGCAAAACACACCAATGAGAAAAAAAAGATTTTGACGTGAAACAGATAATGCGTCAACGAATGTCAAAGAAGGATGTTCTGTAGCCTGAGAAAACCCACGCTGTCAAATTTCAACAACAACAAAAAAATTTCAACCCTCAAGTGAAATATGCTTCTCTTTTGCATGCATTGTAATCGCAGGTCTACTCGTCTAATCCGTGAAAAGTCCAAAGGGAGAAAACCGGATTTAAAAATATGAAGGAGCATCACAGAAACTGACACTCAACCAATTACACACTCGACTGATTATACTTATCATGCGTATGTTGTACTACAAATTTGCGCATAGGATGACTAAGTAATGTAAATCTCGACTTCACATCATATCATTTGCATGGATTAATGTACTTTTATATATGGAATATACCTTTATTTTATTTATTACCTTATTTTTATTACAATTAGCAGATGCTCTTATCCAGAGCAACTTAGAAGCACTTTTAAGTCTCAAAAACACATCCTCGTGCTAGTTCGAGAGGTCAGGGACCATGGAGAACATATTGTTAACCCTGGTCATTTTATATTATTAGCATTAACTAAAGAATATTTAAAATGCAGAAAGTAAGCAAACACAATCCCGACCAAACTAATCATTTAATGATCACAAAAGAAACGGCGCCATGCGAACCGAGTCCAGGACGGCCTTTTTGAGCAGAGCCGTAATCTGTTGACAGAAGATTTATTACCTGCTATTTATTATTAGTATCAAATACCAATAAAACTTTTTTTAGTATAATAGGGAGTCAATAGAATGTTCATTTCTTTCTGCCTTTCGGGTTTTACATGGATTATTCATTTTCAGTCGAAATAAAGTCCACTTCTGCCTTTCGGCCTTCATCGACCATTTTGTGCTTCCAGCAATCTTTGCACTTTTATGGAGTTTTGTGGGTGTCAGTAAATCCAAAGGAGCTGCGTCGGGACTGTGCTTTGCACTTATTTATTCAACATACGCATGCAAGCAGGAGGAAAGTCAGGCTTTCCGAAGCTTTTGTAAATCTCTCTCTCTCAAAAAAAAAAAGCAGGTTGCTCAGAGCGTCGTGATTTAGTGAAGCTGCCTTCTTAACATCGCAGTTGAAGAAAACTGATTACAGATGACTAGCCATCATGATCGAATACAAACCAGAAGCCTTCATGATGTTTCACCCGTTTAGTTCATGTCAGCACAAACAGTGCTACAGGCAGCGTTTTCGTTTCTACTCAAAAAAAGGCAATGGTCAGCTAATAGCTGCGGTTTTTCCTTTTCCCCTGTACGCAGATCTGTTGTATGAAGGATTAAATCTGCTGAGCAGACAGACAAATGCAAGCCTGTTACCTGATACAGCCATGGTGTCACTGATCCAGGCAATGGAAAAGATCCAGTCATTGTGACCATCCTGAAAATAACAATAAAAAAAAAAAATCTCTCATTATAATTAACTCGTACAGAACGCACAAACAACATGAAATTCTAAAATCAATCTTTCATTCAGCATTTAAAAATAAAGACTAATAGACCCGCAAAAGTAAAACTCTAAGATGTCCACTGAAGGCAGACTCACATCGCCGACACACACGGGGTCTAGCGTGGGCAGACGATAGACAGCCAGGCTGTTCGGGTTATCGCCTCCGGTGGCCAGTAGGGTGCGTGAAGGGTTGAGCTCGATGGCGTGGATGCCACAGCCCTGCTGGGCATCCAATCCACCAGCTAATCCTGGGTTCTGAAAGACCTGACTGCCCATCACACCCATGCCCAGGGTGCCTCTGCTCTGTCCTTCTCGGTCCTTCAGCATCGGGATCCGGGTAATCTGGCCCGTGAGTACATCTACCACAAACAGCTGAACAAACAGAAAACAATGCAAAAATAAATAACTCAACTTGCCGGTATTCTTTCTATTTAAAAACACTTGGACGGACAGGAAGTAAGACCAAAATAGGAGGCGCAGTAACAAAAAAAGAGCAGCACACTGAAGGTTACATTGATCATCGTCCAGACAAACGTTAGCACGACACTGTAAACAGAAACGTTCAGGTCTCACCGTGTTGCATTTGGTCCCGCACACCACCTGACGCTGATTGAGCCACTGAGAGGCAAACACTTTGTTAAGGCAGCCCAGGGAGAACTCGCGCTCTCGGAGGATACCAGGGATGCGTCCTGCTGCGAAGCCGCGCAGGCTGCGCTGGAACCTGTATTCGTGCTGCTTCTGTGGACGAAATTCCCGTCCGCGGATGGCGGACACCATTGACTGCCGGCCCTGCCACCACTGCTGGGCATGACGCGATGAAGAGGATACACGAGCACGCTTATTCACAAACTGGCACCAATCAAGCTGTCGAGGGGGAACATAAAGGCACGGTTAGCAGCCGTTTCCTCGTTACTTCACGAGAGTGTAATGAGCTTCACTCGGATCGCATCGTCATTTCATCCACTGAATGTTTTTACGGCAATTTGACATAAATGGACATTAAATGATCTTGTTACGGAAACAGATGGGTTTTAACAACATTTATAACAAGACGGTGCAGGCAAATTACTGCTGTACAACAAGTACACCATTTTTTTTTTTTAACAACTGTTCACGATCACAATTAGGGTAAATCACTGCCTAAAATGAGAGATCATTAACATTGAGAAAACCTAAACCTAGTATCTTTAAAACATTAGTTTCTTACTTGAACATTCTGCTCCGAATATTCTACAACGAGTAAAGCTTGAGGCTTAATTCAATTGATCATGTACTAATACACACTGATCGAAATGATATGGGAAGAGTAAAATATATAAAAATATCAGCTGAATGTATGGTGCAAAGTCACACGACATACTATAGAACCATATATATAAAATACAGACCATCCATAAAAGGTGCTTTAGGTAAGATTACTCGTTTTTTTTTAAGGTGGGCTTGACATATGAATGATTCCTGTCTACGTTCACGAAGCTCCGCCCCCCGGGATTTTAGGTGCCCCATATAGTGTATATAAAATGACTAACAGGAGAGGCGCATCCGAACAGAGACATGTATTCTGGACCAGATGGCAGTTTTCCAAACGTGATTTCTCAACTACGTAATAATTTTTTGCAAAGGCTTCACCCATATCTAATCATATTCTACATCTTTCAAGCTATTGCTACAAGCAAGAAATTTAAAAATGAATGAATGAATGAATAAATAAATAAATTAACCAACCAACCATTGCGCCTTTAAGCTTAAGATTAAGACAGTATCACACAGGTCCACGTTTATGTAGTAATACCACGTTCATGTGTTATTCAGTCATAAGAGAAAAACATATTTTACTGTTACATGACTGTATATCGAGTCTGCCAGACAGAGGGTGATCAAAAAATAAAAAACTCAGGACTATCCGTATCCTGGCTATGTGTTTCTCGCCACATAACGCTACTTGTGAAAGAAGCATGAGCTTTCGGGAGGTTATCAGGTGATTACTGATGAGCAGTGTCTCCCGTTTAGCAGTCACAGCGTTTATAATGTGAACAAATTTATATTAAAACAATATACTGATTGAAGTTTTTTGTAAATAAATCTAATTATACAGTAACGAAATCATCCAGAAGTATTTCGAACAGCATCACACTGAATTAAACAATAGTAATCGGATTTCGATTAAATTCAGAACGTCTCATCGGACCGCTTCCGAAAACCGGACAAACCTCTCCACTAACCGATCAGCGTCACCCAAAGCACAGCGGTGCAGATACACACAACACGTAGTTAGATCATGGGAGGATGCATGCCACGTTTACCCAATATTTATATCTGGAAGTATAAATCAGGTTTTACAGCTATAAAAACTAATTCCCTTCATTCTCTCACTAGCCTCTTGTTTAAAGTTAATTGCAGGGATGTAACGATGCCTCTTGATATGATGTATTGCGATGCAAAAGTGTGATGATGTGCGTTGTACAAGATCGTTCTATTAATTAAGGATTTAATGCAGGGCTCCAAAAATGCACAACCCATAGAGTTAAATATACAGAGCACACGCTGGTCACGTCATCGTATTCATCCATGGACAGCCTGCGAGAATCTCCTGCACTCATGAAGCCTGATAACACCGGACTGTAACAACCAGAAGGTATTATACTACGACCATGTTATAACAGTCAAAAAGAACTCTTCACGAACTTTCAAACTACACCGTCTCCTCGCGATTTACAACAGCTGAAAAAGAAGTGGCTGGAATCTGCCACTTTAGCCACCTTTGGAGCTCTGTTTCATTACATTTCAATTCTCCGTGTCAAACACTTGGTTTATTTAATCATTCGAAGACCTTATTTTTAAAACCTGTAGTACATTTTATTTACAATACTAAACCTCTGCTCATAGAAAATTTGACTTTAGTTTTATACCGATTAAAATGTTTTAATTGTTGAGTCTTTCCTGTCATAAATTGTTTCATTCTGCAAATTGAATCAACTCAAACACAGTATCGTGAACTGAATCGTCACACCTCTAGCTGCTTGTCGTGCAAAGCACAAAGTCCTAAAGAAGACCTACTGACTGTTACAAGGTACTGACACTGGAGACTCCTTCCTTAAATGTTAAATAAGTGTCTCCTTACAGAAAACGTCATCATATCAACAATTAGATATTTCCTTTCCGTTTTAAATATATAACTTCGAGTCAAAACAGTGCTGTCTATTGGAAAATGGTGAAAAAAAATGGTAAAGAAGCCTTAACACCTAACTAAAACCTGACCATCAATAAAACATATTTCATGTGATTCAGGGCGGACTTTCTCTTTAAAAGAGAATTCGTTAAACAAGTAAGTAGTAAAAATGTCTCAATTTCCCTGTTCACTTTTTTGGGGGGGACTAAAGTAAAGATCACGGTTTCATTAACACACCATTTACAAATATAAGTATCACTACTGAATGTTTACCAATCTAGCAGATTGTAAACACATCATAGTTAAGCTAGCCACCACCAATTTATTTTAAAAATGTAAAGCCCAGATATTACTCCATGCCCAGCTTTTTCTTTTCTGGCTAGCTAACTACAGCTTTATTATTTATTAACTAGCTTCTCGGGTATGCTAGCACAGTAACCTAGCTAATCAGGGTCAGAGGTGTTAGCCTAGTTACATAACCGTTAGCTTAAGTATTAAGAACGGAATTCAGTCGGGGTGTCGGTTTTACATGGAGAATTGGTAACGTTTAAATTTATTTACTCTTAACTTGTTCACAAGCATTCAATTAATTATAAGAATACCCGCTGGCGCTAGTTAGCCAGCTAGCCGGTCACTGTTAGCAACAGTACAAGGAAAGTCGTTGTTATTATTATGGTCTGTATAAGTTAGCCAATATTAGCTGCGTTTTTAAAGCTAATACACGTCTTTAGGGAGCTGTCAGTTAACGTTAAGCCAGGTTACAGTTCATAACAACTAGCTAAAAACAGCGCAAATGCTAGCTAGCTAGCTAGCTAAACAGCGCTAATGCTAGTTGCACCCAGTTGCCCGGTTTAGCCGAGACCTACCTGTTGTTCCTTGAGCTCCCCTGCCTTCCTTTTCCTGCTAACTGTTTTTCTCGCCATAATCCGACACACACAGGTCCCTCACCCACATGGAGGGCAAAACGGGCGAAGCTGGAAAGTAGAGCATATAACGGCGCTAACAGCGAATCTTTTTATTTAAATGATGTTCTCTGAGGCCTTGCCAACTAGCCGAGTTGCTATGGCTGAAATGTTTGTGCTTCGCTACTGACTCCTCCTCCTCCACGTCATCGAGGCGTCATTACCTTCTGGAGTTTTTCTTTTTTTTTTTTTTTTTTTTTCAAACGTCATCAACAACGGCAGCGCCGTACGTTATTCGACTCAAACGTCCGCGCAAAAAAAAAAGTGTCTAAAGTGTTCCCCACCCGTATTCCGACAAATCCCGCCTATTGGCTAACAAACACCTTGAACTGACATACACACGCCCTGCACGGATTGGACAGTTAATCAGTGAAAACTAAGTACTAACCAATCGCAGACTTCAAGGCGGGTCATTTCTTTTAATACGGGTGGGAAAGAAACACCCCGCGCATAGAAAGCGTATTTGTGCTTTTCTTGTGTTTTTCCGATGTCATTTAAATTACCACTAAAGGACAGGGAAAAGGAATGGGATGTTCAATAAGACTTATGGGTGTGATGGTATACGTTTCACCCATAATGTGTGAGTGTAATGTTTTATTTATATATATACACACACACACACATACTCACCTTCCACTTTAATTCCGTATACCTGCCCCCTTACGCAGTTATCCAATCAGCCAATCATGTGTCAGCAGTGCGATAGATGAAATCAAACAGGTCGAGAGCTTCAGTTAACGTTCACATCAAATATCAAACATCTCCCTTGACATTTTTTGTCAGCTTCGAGAGAGAAAAAAGGGAGGATGGTGAGGGAGCGAGTGTTCATAAATGACAAGAGGAGCCAATGAGATTTAATTAAATGTAACCATAAATGGATAAAAAAAGCATCATTTTTTCTTTGAAACCTCCATTTTCCATATGACCAAGAACCTGAACTTCTGTATTTAATATAGTTTACACCTCAGCCTCCACTAAGCCAAGACGGCGCTTTCTAATCGATAAATCTTATTATTCTGTATTGAAGTTGTTGAACTGCTGAGCAATACATACTCAAGGAGTATAAAACACTGGTTGTATTGATGAATAAACACTGAAAACACAAAAATCCTGAGTACATTAAACCAATACTCCAGTCTACTTCCACCAAATCTCCTAATCTCTCAAACACAAGTGATAAAGGTCAGGTTTCGCTATTGGTTCCCTAAAGCACAAGAGCTTCTTTCCTTGCCATTTTTCCCTGTGAAAAGCAAGAAATCCAATGTCGAAGTAATAGAGACATCAAAAGTCTGAAATCTGAAGTCCCAGAATGCAATGCAGCTATATTATGCAGTTGTGTTAAGTTACGGCAGAGTGTTTAAAAGTGGTATTAATGAATGTTGAAGCAAATCTCAGAGGTCATTGAATTCTAAAGATGACCAGGATGGATTTTTCCTTTAAAGCATCTGTAACACACACACTCAGAAATAAGCAAAATGTGAATCGTTGTGATTGAGCGTCTCAGTATACATCACCTCTCGATCTAATAGTAAAGAATTTCCAAGTCTTTATTACAGATAAGGTGTCAGTGTATCTTGAACAAATTTAAATACGTTTATATTAATATCCGTGAATCTTTGTGCCTTTTCAGCCTTGCATTTCATTTGTATGAAGAAGCATTGACACACACAAATATTGCATTTCCAGAAACACTCCAGTTTCTCTTTCCATTCCAGTGTAAAAGCTGTCCGGCTGCGGTTTTCCTTTCTCGTATCTGTCGTCTCATATCTTCTCTCAATGCACTGTAATCATTAGTTCTGTTAATGTAGATCCTATAGCACAGGGCAAATAAACCAGATAAATTCTAACAAAATGACTGTTTTTTTTGTTTTGTTTTTTTAACAGTTCAACAGATGAACATTAAAAGGATGTACAGCAGAGATGGGCGGAAGAAAAACATATGAAAGCCAGGCGCTAGCAAGAACAGAAAGGGCACTTCAAGGTCTCCTCAGACATGGCATGTGTATGAGCGAGTATTAAGTTCTCATCACTTATGAAAGACATAGCAGCGCTGTAGCTGTGAGTCTGTTTCTTGTGGAATCGCGCTCCCATTGCGCTCCTCTCAGGCCCGTGTCCTAGGCGCCGCCCCACGTCCGCCTGTTTCTATGGCGATGGAGAAGGAAGGACAGCTCAGTGTCCTCTTGCCGACAATCACATAAAGATCACTTAACAGGGTGAGAGCTGAGGTCGGATGAATGGTCCGATCGAACCCTACCTTCAAGGGCATGGTTTATTTTATTTTTTTTCTTAAGGATACGTGTTCACTTGTCCGGTCTCAGATACCCTCACTACACCCCTACCTCTGCTGCTCTTACTCCCACACTCCCCCCCCCTACACCCCCCCCCCTGGACGCAGCGTTGAAAAGTAAAGGAGGGGCAGCTCAAGGAGGAGACACCGCTCTGGTTCAGCTTGCAGCTGCACGAGCCATTAAGTCCTCCAGAGCTTTGTCCTGGTCGTTATTGTGCGCAAAAAGGACCTCTTTAATGGTGTTTCTCTCAAAGCCCATCTCACCAAACCGAGACATCAACTGCAGAAACTGCAGGGACTGAAAGAGAAAAATCAAACATGATTAATATTGTCAGTACACGATATTTTAAAACTCAGATGTCTTTAAAATCCGAGTATATACCTTAAAAGATCTATATTACACCAGTTTACCAGGTACATTAAGTTACAAAAGACGTATTCAGTGAACCACCCTGTAAAAAGTCTTTGAACATTGAAAAGTTTAAATGCTTTAATGCCTTTTTTACCAATGTAAACAAAGAATAAAACACTTTCAGAAGTGCTGTTATGGGGAAAATAAGTCAGCGACAGGGTGATGTGATGTTGCCCGATTCACTGTTGCCACACTAAAGCTTATTATTTTCTTATAGCACTAAGTCCAAAGTGTTTTACCCCTCTTATATGATCATTTATTATTTATTAAATAGACATCATAGTTAGATTTAATGTCTGCTGAACAAGTTAGATCGGATTACTTATCATATCATGTCCGTTGTAGAGAAGAAATACTGCAGTTCTTTCTCTTGATGTTTTTAGCAGAGCACAGTTTACAGTCTGGTCTGCTTTGCATCACTAATTGTGAATGTGCTGAGATTGCTGTCATTTTGTGTCATCGGTTCATTAGCGAGACGACATCCACCAGGATTCCATCATACAGTTTCAAGGCATTTCTCACGAGCACGATGTCGGACTGACCCTGGATACCAGATTGCCAAATGACGCATTCCTAAACTGCCAACGTTTCTATTTTTTGCAGTTATCAGATTCTGTACAGTGTAAACATACTCACTATGTAACATCTGCAAGTGCACAAATAAACTGACAGTCCACAAAGTTTGTCTTTTGCATTAAATCCTTTGTGTACAAGTGTGACAACAGACAAACCTTTTCCTCTGAGCACTGGTACATATCCAAACACTCCTCCACCGCTGTGACATCAAAGCCTCGCTCACACAGTCGACTATGGACAAAAAGATACTCCAGTACCTGAGAACGGAGGGCCGATCCTTTAGAAATCAGCCACAATGACAGTACAAAGAGGCTTTGTGCCACTGACTGTTATTATGTGAGACCAGGAATTGGATCTCATTCACAAATCAGTTCCTGAGCTTACTGGAGCTTTTGAAAAGCGGAATGTAAACCAACCTGTTCGACGTTCTGCCCTTGTTTCTCCATGGCTTTGAGGACGCCTTCATACGAGTAGCCCATGCCTACTACAGTCTCCACGCACTGACGTGCGCTGGGAGAGAGTTTAAGCAGGGCTCCACCCACAGGTGCCTGGTATGAGGGAGGACCAGGCGCAGGGACAGAGTTCGACTGAGAGGACAGAGAGACAAACAAAACTGATGGTGTGAATAAAGGTTTACTATCAGGTGGTCATCACATGTGGTTATGGCATGGTAGCGGCTACATATAGCTTGTAAAGGTTACTAGTTAAACACTAGTCATTTCCCTGACAAGCTAGCATCATCCTGACACCACTTGCCGCTGCCCTCCTTCCTTCCCCCCTCGTCAACCACCTCCTTTCACCTGAAACTCGCCAGCACCCACAGCAGCTCCCTGGCTTCAAAAAAAAAAAAAAAAAACTCCTCCTCGCTGTCACTGTCCAAAACTACAACACTCGCCATTTTACAAAATCCTGCTCATGACACGAAAAGAAAAAAAATTATTAAAACATGTAACTAAAACGAGGCACTGAATTACTAAAACTTGGCCAAGATTGAACTAAAACAAAAAAACCAAACTGACATCGCAGGAACAAATGAGTAAAACATGGCCACGATACAGATGTTTTTTTTTCTTTTCTTGTCACGAGTATGGCTCTGTACCAGTCCTCCGCTCTGTGACCGCCGAGAACACCCTACAACAATAACGACCGCAAAATTGGTTTTTATACGACATGGATAGGATATGCAAATTGGAAGAACATCAATCACACAGATCACCTTTGACCTCTCTGTTCATCCCATTACACAGTATAATTATATTTTGATTGGATAACATGTCATGTTTCACTGCTGGTGCATTTCAGTGGACTAAAGCCGCCCTTAGAATCCTAGAACGTTCGTTGTTTGGGTGACTTTAGTAGACAGCGGCACTGAGCGAGTTCTGGAACGCACTAATCGATTGGATGTCTTACACCAAGTGTGTGTTTGGCTTCATACTAACTTCGCTTCCAGAGTTGCAAAGCAAACCAACTCTCCTAGCCATGTACAATCACCATAGGTGCCAACGATTTCTACTACTTTCTTCCAAGTTTTTTTCTCTCTGTAAAAAAAAAAAAAAAAAAAAAAAAAAAAAAAAAGTTTTTTCTGTACATGGCCGGTAAGCTGAAACCATGCTTTTTTTTGTGAACGGGGAACTGAAGAAACGTCGGCGAACATACGATGCAGGATTGATCTGAGGAATCATTTGAGCCAGTGTTTGGATTTGTCACTTTACCGCATCAGAGTTGACAATTTTTGAATTCAGATGTTGCTTTTCACTCCGTTTCATGCACATCCATAGAAAACAAAAGATCAGGTCACCTTGTCATATGCTAGTTTGAAGTTTGTAGTTAGACTACACCAGAGAAGAAATGATGGTTCTTGTTCAGTACCTGCTTTGGTGTGCCGTTTGGTGTGCCGTTTGGTGCGTGGCCTGGTGACTCTGCAGGTAGTGTAGAACTGGCATGAGGGGTAGATCTCAGCAGGGATAGCGGAGTACCGTTGGGCAAGCTTCGTTGTGGGGCTGCTGGATATATAGTGGAGGGAGGGTCTGAGGGGGAATCTCCTGGGTCTGACAGCTTGGGGAAAGTCAGTGAGCGAATGTTACAGGGGCGTTCGGCATCAATCTGCCCCCTGGAGGTTGCCACACCACCAACACCTGCCTGCTCCAAGTCCAGCAGTCCCACCAGGCCGTTGGGTTTATGGAAGATACCCACTTTGGCCTGCTGAGGTGGTGCGGCACTGTCTTCTCCACCAGTGCTTTCAGGAGTCGACGCGGGCACAGACGCCTGCGGCTGGCTCTGGAGGATGCTCCGGAGCTCCTCTTTGTCATCCAGAGTTTTCAGCTCTAGCTTGTCGAAGGGGTCCTCCTCCCGCTCGAAGTCGGCTAGATTGAGGCTTTGAGGCGCAGGGTTGCTGGCTGCCGGCTGCGCGGGACCGAAACTAGGGGCCGGGAGCGGGGTCAGGATAGCGTTGTGCCGTAGACCTGCCAGGACCGGGTTCAACGCTGGTGGGAGGAGGTCCTGCTCCTCAGCGGGACGGGCTTTCTTTCCACCAGCCAATCCAGCATCACAGTCCTGTCTGTCTTTTTCTGATTCCGCCCGCCTGGATTCGGCTTCCCGAGCCTCTGCAGCTCGCGCCTTGGCCAGGTCGTCCCCCCAGCGCACGCTCAGCTTCTCTAGACTGAAGTCGTACTGTGGGAGAAGCAATGTGATATGATCAGCTACAGAAAAGTTTGACAAATATTTTAGGAATTAGACTACCCAAATAGGAAAGGAAATACAACATAAACTTGTTTGTTTAATTGGAAGAACACTTATTAAGCAGCTGTAAAACATGGACACAGTGTAGAATAGGAGGTTGTTGGGTGTTTTTTGTTTTTTTTATATATATCTGAAGTCATTTATTTAACATTTTGGGAAGGAGTCTCCAGTGTCAGAACTTTAATAACAATCATTGTAGCAGTTCTTATTACTGCATGATTGATTATTTTTGCTATAAATGCACACGCTCGAGCATTCATTCCTTGGACATTGCCTGGATGCAATGTTAAACATAAGCTAATTAAGTCACGTAGACTAAAATTTAGCTTTTAAACGAGACGATACCAAAACTAAGAGGTAGTAGATACAAAACAAAACTGTAAGGAACATCAACATTTCTTTCAGGCATTTTATTAATTTAATTGTTAAAAATCTTGATAAATAACTAAAATCACACTGGTATTTACACAAACACTCAACTTAGTCATCCATCAACTCTGTAATGGAACACACTGAATTAGTTTTGTGAAACACATCGATTCACTTTCACCAACTGTTTATTGTGGATCAATAAACAGTACAAACTAACCTGTGTTTCTGACAGCAAAGCGTTACAGTCGGGCAGACAGAAACCAATGGGCAGACCCACTTTTGCTGGGCAGCGGAACTTCTCATTGAGCTTGAAAGGAACATCATCAAGGTAGCTGACGGGTCCTACACAGAAAGAAATAAGGTGAGAAATAGGGTAAGATGATCACTCAACAGACAAAAATCTCAGTGAGAGAGAAAATAGGAGCTAGGTAGTAACTCACCATTGTTGTGGAGATCTGATCCAGACTTCCTCGCAGCCATTTAGAGTATCTAAAATCGGGATCGAAAACACAGCGTTTCAGAGATTCAGACTCGAGGCCTTATATTATGTGCATCAGAAACAGATGAACAGAAAAGTCACCAACAACGGACCTCGTTTATCAAACTGCATGAAAATAAATTTACCTGAAAAGCATTTTCCACAAAAACATGTGCATGAATACCACATGCGGTGTTCATGGTTTGGAAAAACCTTTGAATCGTATGTTTGCACCCGAGTTTGTGCAAGTTTCATAAAAGGAGACTCCCTAATATGAACAGCTTCAAAACACATACAACACAATGACTTACTGCAATTTGTAGAAGGATCATGATGCCAAGTTTAAATAGTTTATTTACTTCAATCGCGCATACAGATGGAAAGCAATCCAAGATGAACCCAAATATGACTCGCCATTCAATTAGCGCAAAAGAAATTGTGCTTTATGAAACAGCAACCGGACACTCTGCAGTGGCTGAACGGCATTATCGGAAGACTCGGCAGATCATTTTGTCATTTTCAGCTCTGAGCTTTGCATTTTATGGAGTTTTGTGAGGGTCACAAAATGTAAATCAGCTGTGCTGTCAAATTTACACCTGACTAACATTTATACAACATGAGATCCAATAAAAGGCAGTGAAACTTCTGTAAACCTGGTGGGAATTTTCCGTTTGGTTTGGCCCATCAAAACATTTACACACAACTTCATTAAAAAGGTTGATTCAAAAGAGGCCCAATAAGGATTTTTCTGGCTAAAATTCTGTAACATTGAAGCATTACTATAAAACAACTGAATTATCATCTTGTGAACTGAATAAGAAGCTGATCATGTCAGCCTAGTATTTAATAAGAATAATAAGAAGAAGAAGCAGCAATTAGTTGACGCACACATCTGTAAACAACCAAAGTTGACAAGTGCTAGATAATCTGAATCCTATATACAGATGTATATGCAATCTGAACTTGTGCAATGCTTTTCCCTCCCTTATGTAAACGCTCTCCTAATGTTATTGCCTTGTTGTCTCTGTATATTTGTTGTATCCAGAAATGATGTATTTACACATATACTCTGCATTCATCAAAGATTTGACAGCTTATCATTACCCAAGGACAATGTGTCACTCTTAAATAAATAAAAATTGCAACTGCGGTACAAGAGGAATCGCTACTTGTCATAATGTTATTATTGTTGCTTTTAATGGCATTACCAGGGTGGAGGTCAACATCAACTCATAACACAAATAGTACTTATAGTTATTACGCCTAATACACTGATTACTTAAACTGAATGACTTTTAAATGATAATAGCTAAATAACTGCTGGGGGAAAAAGCCTGTGAAGGAAACATGGTAGAAAATATTCTGTAACTTTTAAGACAGTGTAACTGGTTTGTTTTCTGAGAAGGAATAAAGTAAATAAAGTAATACTCACTTGCCTAACGTGTCTAATATGTGAATAATTTGGTAAACAGATTCCACTCAGCTGAGAGAGATCAAGTTATATATTACTCAAAGTTTTTAAAGCTCATACTGAGATCCAGTCCACTGGGAGGGTTCTTTTATAATGAAAGTGATGATAAAACCCAGTGAGTCACTACGTAGCTTGTTTACGTGATATAACAGCCCACAGGTTAGCTAGCCAGCCAAGCTGGTTCCACTTGTTCCCATGTATACATTCAGCTAGACAATTCCATTAATCATGTGTAAATAAACATTAACACGTCACTTCCAAAGCGTGTAAACGAAATATCACGTCCCAAGTTAAAACCGTGTCAAAGACCAAAACGGACAGCACCTGACTTTCTGCCTTTTGACTCGAAAGCGAAGTCCAAACTCGCTAGCTAGCATCCAGGCCTGTTGGTTATTTTTTACTATCCATATTCCGACCGATTCCGAGTCTTGCATTCGGATTGGCTACACTAAAAGCAATTCTCTCGCGAGCAGGAGCTACTGGCCAATCACAGCGCGATAAAACGCGCCACGCGCAGATTGCGGAAATTATTCCAAGTCAGGTGGGTTAAAAAAAAAAAAACAGTGCGGGCCTAAAGTGAAGGCAGGCTGGCTGGCTGGCTAGCTAGCTAGCTAGCTAACTAACCAACAGTAGCACCTTCACTTCCTCCGCCACCGCCCCTGACTCAAATTGTCAGCGTATCATTAGAAGTTTGTTTTCAGTACCTGCTCTGTCTTTAGTCGCCAATAAATCCGTTTCAGCCTTCTTCAAACATACAACTTCCGAGCAAACCTCTCCAGTCAGGAATATTATTGAAAGCGAAAGACATTTCCTGCTTCATCGCGCGACGCCATCTTGGGTTTGTGTACCTCCCCTTCTCTGGTTCCTGTTGGAGGACACGCCCCCTGTGTGATTTTCAACCAATCAACGGAGGGGTATTCCGAACGTTTTGTGCCTCAGTAGCACAGCTCATTGGTTAAACGCGAGCTTGGGTGAATCGGTAATAAAAGTAAAACCCAGTTTAATTTATTGCCTGCCGTGTAAAGTTCTCAATATTCACACAAAATTAAAAAATATTAGACTTATAAACTAATAAAAACCCATTATTCGAATTTACCACAAGCCATTTCATTGTAGAAGTCAGTCACAGCAAAAATAAAATAGTTTAACAAAATATTTTAATACTAAGTCAAATATTAGGTGTTTAAATAAAGTAGAGATTAAGCAAATGTGGTCTATTCACAAAGACAATTCATCTACTTTATTTGTCTCTTTTGTAGCCTACGCAAGAATATCAACCAAGTTTAATAAATATGTAAAGGATTTACTTATTTATTTATAATGAATTCACACTAAAAAATAGATACATACATAAATAAATAGAGTAAAATAGAGTAAAATCCTTAATCCACTTTTGTTCGTTGACCTCGACATTCACAAGAATGCAGGGGCGTCAGAAGCATTGTGAATGTGTGGGGGACACTGGTAGGGCCCAGAATGTTTTTAATGAATTAGATTTCCTGCATTCTGGTGTATTTTTAACAGGTTGTTAAACACCTAATGTTACCTACAAAAGTCACTTAATTCAATGACTATTTTAGAGAC
>JAQQZX010000011.1:19132926-19146761 GCA_030068355.1 Notoglanidium maculatum
AAGGCACCCTGGGTGACCCGGGGATCGAACCCAGGACCTTCTTGCTGTGAGGCGACAGTGCTAACCACTGCACCAGTTGTAATATATCTTCCAAACATATTTAAGTTTTGCTGTGGAAAGACTCCAAAATAAAGCCAATTTGTCATAGTGCTTCTCGAGTGGTCACAGTGCCAGAAGAAATGAAAAGTGGTCTCCGGATGTGAGTCACAAAAAAAGTGTCACACCAGTTTCCAAAATCTCACATCAATGGACAAAATTTTCCATTTTGATCCTCGACTATCGATTTGTTACCATGTTAACGTCATGACGCACAGACGTAAAGACGTAGCGCGTCACGCGTACTGCTAACCGGAAGCGTCGATAGGGCGATTGTTGTTTAGGAACGGCGAAAGCGATGTTTTAAATGTGGCGTGCGTTATTGTAGCCGTTTTGAGCTCGTAATAGCGCGGCTATATAACCTAGAAATTCTCTGCTAAATCATGGCTGCGTGTTTTTAGTAGTTTCCCCCCTTTGGCTCTGACTTTAACGCGAGCTGAGTGTTTTCGGAGGGTCGCTGGGTAGCTAAGCTAATCGAATGTAAACAAGAAGAGAATCGACTGTGCGATCGGAGAAAAGAAGGCGAATCGGAGAGGTGCACTCATGACAGCGAATGATCTGATTTATTACCTCTTTTACGCATTGAAAGCTCGAGCTGCCATTGTTATTTAGTGAAGATTGCGTGGAATATTGGCGAGAACACCTCCCTACCTCCTTCCTTCCTTTCTTCCTTTCCTTCGCTTCCACATTTGCTAGCTGCAGTACAGTAGTTAGGCTGATCGCGTTAGACAACTTCTGCAGTTTGTGCTATTTATAGCCTGTGTTTCTGATGAAAAACATTGAAATCAGCACCGAAAACTGGTTTGTGAAATACATACAGCGTTGCAAGTCTCTGTCACATCAAAGAATGAACTAAATACATGAAGGGATTTTAAGAGTTTGAGCTACAAGGACATTTATTACTTGGGGTGTTGAGTTTAAAGGTAATGCTGCAACAACGCGTATTAAATGTCTTTTTTTATTTGCATTCAGCTGTTGCTAGCCCTTTGTAGTAGATTTTAGTGCCTCAACCAATTATGCAGTGACAGTATAACTTGTCCAAACAGAAGGAAAACATATAAAAAAGAAAAAAAAACAACAACCCTTTTGTCTCCATCTTTTTCTCCCAGCTGTTGAAGTTTGGAGAGGTTTGGAGAAGCAAGCCCGTCATGGCCCATCAGCAGATGCCCAGCTCCCAGAAGGCCCTAATGCTGGAGCTCAAGTCTCTGCAGGAGGAGCCTGTCGAGGGCTTTCGCATAACACTGGTGGCAGAATCAGACCTGTACAACTGGGAGGTGGCCATATTCGGACCCCCGAACACACTTTACGAAGGGGGATACTTTAAGGTACACTCACTGTATGCACTTTGAGGGGCTAAACAGATGGACACGAGACATCAGAATGGCATTTCTTCTAGTGGTTGACCTGTGGATGTCTTTCAAACCGACATTTAAAAGGACATAGACAAATAGCACTTAAAGGAGCGTGTCGTCGTTTTCAAATCCCACTTCTGAATGCGAATTGCAAAATATCAGCCAGACTTCACTTCATCCACCCCAAGTATCCTTATTACAAATATCACCCTTTTAGGAAAACTGTCAGGGCTGTACATTCTAGACCAGGAGAAAAAAAAATAACAGAAGCATGGTAATATTTTACAGCAATATTTGTGAAAGAGTGTTTTATAAAGGAAACTTTGAAAAAATGTAATACAGAATAAAACATTCGAGGACGAGCTGTGATCCGGCCTGACTCAAATTTCCAGTAATGTTTTATTCCTCTTACGCCACAGCAAATTCTCAATGATTGCAATTTTTTAAAAATTTATTGGAGACATCACGTTGTACTTTTAACCAGATTTAATGTTGTGTAAACAAGTTAGATCCTAGTTATCACTTATGTTCTAGCAGCAATAAACAGCCTTTCTTTTTTTTCTCTTGAAGACAAAAAAGCAGATTATTGCATTACCAAGCAACCGCGAGCGAAGATTCTTAGGAGGTGAAAAAACTGCCCGAGATGTTTTTTATAAAAAAATAAACACCTTATGTCGACACCGATCAGAATTGAAAATTCAACAGCACTGTGGTATAAATATAAACAAAGAGAAAACTGTTCAAATGATGGCACGGAATGATGATGATCCAGTCTCCTGAAAGTATCCATAGCATTAACAGTCAAATATACGCAGCACTGTGTAGCTTCCTGTGTGATTTTTACAAGCAATGCCGCATAGCACACATGTCCTGTTGTAATAATACCCAGCTGACCATGCTGCATGACAGAAAACAGACAGCTCAACTTTATACAAACGAGTGCAGCCGCTGCATAGTGTTAACCGTTTTGAATGTCCCGTAACCAAATGAAAGTTAAGGTCATAGACAGGTCTGCGTTGTGTCTGTGTTGACCATCGTAGTCTCTCTCGTCTGTTCTGATTACAGCCACGCACCCACGTACGCCCCTTAGGGCTGTGTTTGGGCAGGGAATGCTTTTCAGCGTAGCACGACTGCAACACAGTGATGAAAGTGAAATCCTGTTAAACGGGGGAATTGCGGGTCGTTCCTTGCCACGTAGCCACGTAGGTAGGTGAAAACCTAGAACTAATGTTTTACTGAATGAAAGTAGCTTTTCTTAATTTCTTCAAAGCAAACTTGATCCGTCGATCATATTTCAGTGACGTTAAAGTTAAAAGGCTCCACACTCTTCCAAAATTCAGGAGTGTCAAACTATAATATAACTAGAGCAGAGCTTCCTAAGAGGACCACAATTATTGCAGTGGTACAAGCTAAATATTAATATTGTCTAATTTCAGACTATTTTTATGTGTAAGAGGTTTTTTTTGTGTGTGTGTGTGTGTGTGTTTTCTTATTCCCGGTGTCTCATCCAGGGTTTATACCTACATGTTCCCGGGATAGACTCCGGATTTACCATGAGTCTGGTCAGGATAAAAAGTTACAGAAGGCTAATGAATGATTTGATAAATTAATTCGATGACTTGTTGTTCAGTGCTGTTATGGCTTTAGGTTATATTGTTATACAGTGGCCCCAGTGAGGGGCGTGGCCTTGGGACGTAGACCTCAAAGCTGATTGGTTGAACATGGTTCATGTCAAAGAGAGAGCTTGTGTGGTGGCGTGAGGTAAGGTGCATATCAACTCACTGAGTGTGACGCTGAGGTGCACACACCTGTATTGAGGCAGTATCTTGACTGGAACAGGAGCCTTATTTCTGTTCTGTCACGTTTGTGATCTATCTTAAGTCACCCCCCCAGTCCATTTTATCCTCCTTCACTCCCATTTATCATTCGTTCTTCTTGCTCCATCCCAGGTGATGTGATCCGTATTCAGCTATTTATAGCTGTGGCAGATAAATGGCGTCTCAGTAGGAGAGCTAAAATAGAGAAGGACATAGTTAGTCGCGCTCAAGTTTCGTCTGTCAGTGCTCAGACGAAGAAAAAACTGACAGACATTTTATTTCAGCGTACACCACTGCGCTGCAGAATGCTCCATTCTGATTGGTCAGGTGACTATGTACAGCTGCTCTAACAGGTGATAACAGGAGGTAACTTATTTCACAATAAGAGGAAGAGATCGGGGTGTCATGTCGTCGCCTTGACAATACGCTTCCATGAATTTGGGGGCGGAGCTTCCGAAGAAGTACTGAAGGGAAGTGTGTATTTGTTCGGCTCTTGAGTTCAAATAGCAACAATCTTTCTCCAGAATCGACGACTCCCTCTTTAACGTGGTGGTGATGTCTTTGTCAGGAGACTTTTAGATAACATTTACATGGTGTCATGGTGGTTTGTGAAGTTGATCAGCACGGAAATGTCTGCAGGACAGGCACGGGCAAATGCTAAGCTGCATCGCACGCCATAAAACCCCGCATCACAACCATCCTCCATCACCCAGGGCCGTGCATTACTTTTATATAACGGTATGCAGTATGTGTTGTTTTCCTTACATGATGTACATTAGCAGGCTGTAGTAACGATGAGGTCATTGCAGAATGATGTCATGGTCTTTAGTGATTTATTGTTCACTCTATGCCAGTATAAAGGGCTTAATAATATTTTAACGCGTTCAGCTATTTAATCTTTCAATCTGATTGAATGGATTTCGCCGTGCTTCTTTTCCCTCCAAAATATTTGCTGTGACCGTCGTCCAATTACTTGCTGTGTGCTGAAAGAGGGAATTATGATGTAAAATGAGGTTACTCTATAAAACATTTATGGTACAGGAATACCAGTAACGTGCCTTTAAGGGACCTGTTCTGTATTCAGCAGAAGCTTAAATGAATCCTGGAATTAGACTGTAGAAAATAGCCAGCCTTGCACTGCAGTCTTTGTCAAAGCTTAGCAACATCCTCCTCATCTGATAGTATCTCAGCTGTCATTGTCGTATCGTGCACCACGAGTAGCGGCGTAATGCTGTGAAAGCTCTCAGCGCTGTTCGAGTGTGGGAAGGTTGGGTGGCGTAAGCACTACCGAAAGCTTGGACAGGGACAGTGATGGTGGTATCTGTGCAGAAACAGACTCGTGCTCCTCCCTCAGCTGTCTAAATACACAGTGCTCTGTTTTTATCAAAAAATGAAAAGGCAGGATCTAATATGAAAGAGGAAAGATCGATAGTTCTAGCTATAATTCAAATCACAAGTTTATATTAATGCCTGTGTTCTAATACACTGGTTTCTGTAGTAACAGCGCGCTCACAGGGACTTGTATAATAACGTAGCCTAAGACTGTTAATGCACTTTTGTTTTTAATGTGCATAATTGGTGATATGGTGATGTTTTCTGTAAAAAAAAAAAAAAAAAAAAAAAGTTTGTTTAACATGTATGGAAGGAGTCTCTGGTCTTAGCGCTTCGTAATGGTCAATATGTTTTCCGCCACGGGAAAGTCTCCACGACTTCATGGTTTCTTGATATGAGAAGCTGTTTTTTATTGTTGTATTACTGTCAAGAGGAAGAAAACTGAGAGGCTGGTGAGGGAACAATTAATAGCTACTATAATGTAAGCAGTAGTAGGAACAGATCTGTTTCGTTCATGTTTTGCAGCGTTACATGTAACCATAAAGAGATTTTTTTTTTTTTTTTTTTTTTTTTTTTTTTTAAAAGTACTGCATGTCATAAATACAAAAAAGCAAATTGCTGTGGTGTAATTGTAATAAAACACTTTGAGATGTTGTTGTTGTTATTATTATGAGAATAATCCATAGAGTAACTACGCTATGCGTCCGCCTGCATCTCACCGTCACATTGGTGATTGTTTTCCTATTACTGCATGCCCTGTCATGTTTTATTCTTTACATAGTTCTGTTCCTCTTTTATGAAACCCCTTGTTTAAAAAAACAAAAAAACCGGGCTTTTGACACGCTGTTAAACACATTTGACAATGTCAGGGCGAAAGACTGCCAGCCTCTTCATCTTGTCAGACACCGAGTCGGCTCATTAGCACTACGAACGAACAGAAGTGGATACAGAGGAAAATCTCGACACTAACATGACTGCAGCTATAACTGGCTTTAATCCTACGTTTGCTCGCATCAACATTAAATGCTAATAACAAACCAAAATAAAGTGCTGCTTCTCTTTCTCCAGGCCCATATAAAGTTCCCCATCGACTACCCGTACTCGCCTCCGACCTTCCGCTTCCTCACCAAGATGTGGCACCCAAACATATACGAGGTAAGCGACGCAATTTATCGCATGCATTTGTTTTGATTTACATTTGAACGTTGTCGAGCAAACTACGACAAGAATGGCCTCATTTTCCGCGTCTGCACCCAGAATGGTGACGTGTGCATTTCCATCCTGCATCCTCCCGTGGATGACCCTCAGAGCGGAGAGTTGCCCTCAGAGAGATGGAACCCTACACAGAATGTCAGGTAGAACATGTTCTCCGTCGAAGCTAGAACATCTTTCTTTTTCGCGTTTCAGTATGACCCGTATCAATCATTCTTGCTTTTGTTTTCTTTCTTGCTGTAGAACCATCTTGCTGAGCGTGATCTCGCTGCTGAATGAGCCCAACACGTTTTCCCCAGCTAACGTGGACGCTTCGGTCATGTTCCGCAAATGGAGAGACAGCAAAGGGAAGGACAAGGAGTACGCCGAGATCATCCGGTACAAACAATTTCTGTTTGAGGTTAAAGTATACACAGGTCCACAATAGAGACGATTAGTGACATCTAGCAAACGTTACACACTGAAAAGCAAAACCTCCGTTGCGTGACGTCTGTTCAGTGGGAAAACAGTCAGCAGGGGATTGCTTGTTAAGAGAGTAAATAAGAATTGAATGTCATTTCCATGATCGCATTGGATTTCACTTTCATCGGTAGGCTACAGTCGTGCCACCGTCCAATCACAGCCATAAGCCTGACTTGATTAAAATTCGGATGTATGTATATTTGGAGAAACCTGAAAGTGTCTTTGTGTGCAGGAAGCAGGTGCTGTCGACGAAGGCGGACGCAGAGCGGGACGGTGTCAAGGTGCCCACCACGCTGGCCGAATATTGCATCCAGACCAAAGTGCCTTCCCACGACAGCAGCTCTGACCTGCTCTACGACGACCTGTACGACGACAACATCGAGGAAGAGGACGACGACGATGACGAAGCAGAGGCCGGCGGGCCGGCCGGGGACATGAGCGCAGACTGCTACGGCGACGAGGACGACTCTGGGAACGAGGAGTCTTGATGCCGTGACGTCGAGCCTCCCCCCCCCTTTTTTTTCCTCCGTACTCCACTCTGTGTCTGTTTAAGCTGCTGATCTTTTCCAGTTTGTCTGAAACGTCATTTCTCCCTCCTGCACACTTGCTGCGTGAGGTGTAACCCTGCACTGGGTTTTTAGAGCCCTAATAAAAAGCCCTGGCAGAGCCTTTCTAGCAAGAACAGCACTCGGACATCACGTTCATCACTCTCTTTAAGACTTTTTTTTAAGGTAGTCCTGTGAGTTTAGTGTTTCAAATGATTTCTGATCAGTTCGGTAACAGAAATCAAATTCCCTCTTTAAAGCAAACGTTCTTGATCAGTTTGATGTCTGTTTGGTGTTCTTTAGCGTTGGATCAGAGCTGTTAGGCTAATGTGCATCACCAAAAGTAATGGCACACAACTGAGGTTTAGGACCCAGAATTGTAATCTGCAAACATAAACAGGGCTTCACAGTGTAGATGAAAGTCCCCATTAGAAAGCCTAGAAAACCAGAATTAGTTTTTGCCCCTAGTAATTTAGTTTGCTAGCATTCTACCGCTTAGGCTCCACTTTCCAAAACGTGAAAGCCGAATTGTACAAAAAACTGGATCAGGTACGCCGAATACAGTACTACTTTAAAATGATTTTTTTTTTTTTTTTTTTTTTTTGGTCTAAATAATTTATCTGAATGTGAAATGACATCTTATTGATTTTATTTAAAGCTTTGCTTATGCATTCCCGGATTAGATCATGGATTAAAAGTTTCCCTGTTAGCTATATGCAAAAACTATAGATGCAAACATTAGACACCAAGCAGTCCTGGCTGATCAACTCCATTTTGTTTGGGTAAAATTTCATTTCAGTGAATTCTTTCTTTAAGTCATTAATAACCACAGACCTGTCACACGTTCCCAGTATCCGTCTTCCTCAGCCTGCCTCGAAACCTCAGGGCTTTTGGATACTCACTCGTGTCTCCCAGTCCAGTCATTTCAACTGCCTCGTCTCTCCATTGAAATCCCCCAGCGTTCGCGCCAACGTCTCGGCCTCCTCCTTTAGTCTCCTCCCTTGTCCCTTTTATGTTCCTGACCCGTCTGTCCTTTAGCAGTAATGGATGATGTTAATTCCTCCTCTGTTCTCATATTTCATACTCGTACCCGAGTGCTTGAGTGCGGCTCGACCACCTGTGTATGACGATTGATTACTCTGCTTTCATATAGTTTTCCAGGTAAGTATTCGAGAGGGAAGGAGGAAACAATGCATGCGAGTCGAGTCTTTTGAGCCATTCAATTCTAGTGTCAAAGGTGGTAATGAAGGTGCTTTCAGGTGCTACTGCAGTATAAACTCGAAATCATCGCAGCATCAGCATGGACACCAGTATCTCCGCTACAAATGGATCATGACCAGAAACTTGGTAGGCAGACTTTTTGAAAATGCTGTTAAGTGAATACAACTTTTGGCCCTTTTTTAAAAAAAAAAGAAAAAGAAAAAAAGGAAAAAAAAACAAGAATAAAAACACATGATTGTTGCTGGTGATTGAATTAACTGTGCACAAATTTTAAGTATATGCATTTAGTTGCACCGTGGATTGGTTGCACCTATGTTTCATTTTCTCTTGCGTTCGATTTTGTATCAGAGCTGACGTTGTTCCCGGTAGTTTGACTATGAACTCGATTTTACCAGCTGTTCAGGTCTGGGGTTGGACGTTACAGACTTCCAAGGCTCATCGTAAAGCCTTGATGAGCCGCCTTCAGTCCAGACCTAAAGTTTTGCTTTTTTCCCCACGAGCATGCATGTGTGTTTGTTTTACTGTGTTTTATATAATGTGTCTTTATGAATTTTGGCACAAACTGTGCCCTCACTGGGACGTGGACTTTAACGCACGTGAGGTCTCAGGCACACCCTTGCTGAAGCAAATTAGCCAAGGATGCTGACGATGTTCCTGCTCGTAGAAATTCCGAAAAGGATTGTGTGAAAACGGAAAGATCAAGCGGGACAACACTCGGCACACTGAAAACGAGCTGGAGCTAATGGGCAACCTTTCAGCCTCTTTATTGTTCTTGGAATAAAGTGGCATGAAAAGCGTTTGCGTTCACAGTGGGATGACTGGAGATACTGCGTACAGACAGTACCAGGAAAAAAAAAATGCAATTTTTAAATCCCTGTGAATCATCTAAATGACTCCTCATCCCCTCAAAGCTGTGGTGACTTTGATCAGCCATGGATCGTCTATTATTTGTGTGTCATGGGTGTGTTTTGGAAATGTTCACCACTGTTAATTAAGGATCCCGTCACACGACATGGACACGGACTTGCAATCCTTCACCACGCCTTATTAAGGATGCTCAACGATTTCACCATGGTTTGCTTTAAATTCCTTTTGTTTCTCTTATTGTAGTGTTGTAACAAACCAAACCACATTAAACAATTATTCACTTAAGAAAAAAAAAAAAGAAAAACAGCACAAGGGATCTACATTTATTATTACTACAGGTTTGCATTGCAAGATGAAACAAACCGGGGTGTGCTGTTGTAGGAAAATTATCTATGGCATTATGTCCTAATAAAAATCCCTGAACTGATTATTTGCCTATAACAGCAGGTCACAAAGTGTGTTATTCCTCTTGTATCACATGAGTTTGCCAACAATTATACACTCTGTCTTAATTCAAGAATGACCTTACATTTAATGTTGTGGAATGGCCATGAAATACATTAGCTTATGTTCTTTTATCATTTACACTTAAGCAGCAATAATAGTCGTTCTTCCTGTTATATTCTGTCTTCTAAAAAAGAAATCTAAGCATTGGCAAATTGCTGTGATATAAAAGGAATAACACTTCTGGACAGGGAGAAATAATAAACGTTGAGGTAGTAAACGTAACAATGATTATTTTCCAATAATGGTGGACCATGTGATATTTTTTTTACTTACATATTTCAATGCTAAATTTGTCTTATGGTTTGTCCTTCTATTTTGAGGAATTCAGCCTTCCACCTAAACTTGTTCACAGCAATGTGATTACATTTCCTTGTATTGAGAAATGAACTGTTTACTTGGATCTCACACATAATCGAACTTTAAAGGCAGTTGTCTGGGTGTCGGTAAAGATTTTTGGCAGACCACTTTAATAAAGTGATTAGAAAGTAAAAAGATTTAAACCTGTATAATACTTTTTCCAGTGAGAAGAATTTGTGCCAATCTAATCGTTTGTATGAAAATAATCCACGATTATAAAGTAGTGTCATGCAGCCAACACAGCAGAGCGGCGTTCTCCTGTAACAGCATGACGACAATTTGCCATCACTGATCTGAACATGCCATACTTTTTATCCATTTACAGTTACATTTAATGTTGTGGGATGCCCATGAAACAGGTTCTCATGTTATAGAACAGTTGTTCCCTCACCAGCTTCTCTTTTTACCTTTTTTGGTAATATAAGACAAAAAAAAAAATGCAACCTGAAGACTTTCATCATGGAAAATATAAAGGCACATTTGGAGACACCTTCCAAAAAAGCAAAATAAACATCTGATTTGATCATAAACAATATTCTGATGCGGTGTGTCCACTACTCAAGTCCTTGTGGAAGTCTTTACCGTGCAGCGGGCAGGAAGTCCTGTTTGACATGTGCGGTTAGAGAAAATGTATAAACACTTTCTGACCAATCAGAATTGAGCATTCGATAGCACTATGGTAGAAGATGCCTTATTTTGTGCCTGATGGTATGCACCACAAAATCCGTGACAAAATGAATTACTTTTATTTGATTTCCACAGTATTTGGACCTTAGGTAAAACTACATAGGAACACCATTTTTTAAGACATGGGGTTATAGCACATGAAACAGACTTGACTATGACCTATACAACATCTACAGTTTCTGAGAACACGTTTCATCTCATCAGTACAACAATGTGAAGTCAGACGTCACTGTTTCTTTTCTGCCTTCTCCAAAAAGCACTGCACGTTTTTAAGTGTGTCTTGCAGATCCGTGTACTTTGCGAGCCTGCAGGCCTCGTCCAGCTTGACCCAGCGGTAGTCTTGGTGCTCATCCGACAGTTTGACCTTGATGCCAGGGTCACGGAGCTCAGCCAGCCAATAGAGGACATCCTTTTCCTTACCCCTGACTTGATAATGCAATCTCTGCAGAAAGCCATCAAGCACACGCAGGTGCTCATGACCCAAACCCGCCTCCTCCTGCGTCTCTCTCCATGCGGTGGTCAGGTCGTCCTCTCCGGGGTCAACATGTCCTAAAGGACAAAGAGAACAGTAAGACCGGGATGAAGTTATCAATATGACACACAGGCTAGTAGCATGATGAGCACCTTTGGGTGGAGTCCAGTGGTGCTCTCCATATGAGGTTTGCAGGAGAAGGTACTCGATGTTGTCTGGGGAAGGACGTCGTGCCAGGCGGCGGAATATTATAAAGCCACAAGCTCGGAGTGTCATGATCTGAGGACGAGAGTTCAAACTAGGATAAATGATTAAAAGTATTCATCAGCTAAAGTTAGCTTGTTATTCATTTGTTTAAAAAAAAAAATCCACATGAATCCTCCATCCAAAAGGACAAATCCATGAACGCTAGTGCAAGAATGGGAGCCATGATTGACAGGTAATTTGTTCTGATCGCTTGGATGCTGGTGGGCCATAATATTTGTTTAATCTTTGTTTACAGAGTCCAGGACACCACAAAAATCAGTATTTCCCCCCGAGACTTTAGCCTTTCTGCAGTGGATCCTCTACCCTGGTTACTGTAGACTTGTACCTGAGAGCTGCTGCTGTAATCATACGTCACTGCCCTGTGCTCATCCCAGGATTTATTCACAATATGCTCATACAGAACTTCTTTTCAACACATTTATTATTATTGTAGAAGAGTAATTACTTGTAATCTCACTATCTGGTGTCACCCAGAAGAGGACGAGTTCCCTTTTGAGGCTGGTTTCTCTCAAGGTTTCTTCATCGTGGCATCTCAGGGAGTTGTTCCTGGCTTCCTGATTAGGGATTTAAATCTACAGCTATGTTTCTGTAAATGACACGGTCTATTTAAACTACATTGTCATTTAGTTGTTACTTTTGCAACACTACTAATACAGCAGAATTTGCTCCTAAATATGCACATTTGAAGAGGTAAATCTCAAAGAGCCACTCAAAAGTCATTCCTTACTGACAAGTCATTCAAGCTGTCGACTATCCAATAAACCTGTTTCTAGGCTGCTAAAACACCTGGAAACCCAAATATTCAACAGGAAAAGGTTTCACACGGATTTATCCCGTTTTCATAGATCATCAAACGCTTCATACATTTCTAATGTTCATTTTATTCATACCTATAACAAAACACTTGGCTAGCTGACTAGCAAGAATTAGATTGTTTTGCTAAATCGTTTTTGTCCGCGTTTTGGTGTACTCAGATGGGACTGTTTTACAAATATAATAGTTTACTTACGTCAAAGTATCTTTGCTGCACCTGAAACGCTGTGTTTACCTATTTCACAGACTAACCACCCGTTTAGGAAATCTACTTCCGGGTTGGAAAACGTCGGCTGCGCAGATGTATTGTGATGTATTGATGCGCACGAATGCTTTATTTCTTCGCTCTAGATAATATGCGGGAAAACAATGCTTTGTTATATCTTGATAATGACAAAAATAACTAAATATTTATGTCGTGATAATGACATAAATAAACCGAGATCACAGGAAAACTGGCAGAATAAATTATGTAAATACATTGCCTTTTAGGGCATGTTATAATGTTATAATTTGTAATGCACAAACTTTGATTAGTATTGTAATTTATAGAGCAGTAACTCTGACACAAACGTTGTAATTAGTAGCATCTAACACCAGTGTTGTAACTTGTAAGGCAGTATTCTGATACAGATGTCGTAATTTATAACACAGTAACACTGACACAAGTGTTGTAATTTGTAGTGCAGTAACTCTGACATGAGTATTGTAATTTGTAACACAGTAACTCTGACAGGAGTATTGTAATTTGTAAGGCAGTAACTCTGACATGAGTGTTGTAATTTGTAACACAGTAACTCTGACATGAGTATTGTAATTTGTAACATAGTAACTCTGATACAAGTGTTGTAATTTGTAACACAGTAACTCTGACACAAGTGTTGTAATTTGTAACACAGTAACTCTGACACAAGTGTGGTAATTTTAATTACAGTAATTCTAATATGAGTGTTGTAATTTGTAACACAGTAACTCTGACAGGAGTGTTGTAATTTGTAATACAGTAACTCTGACATGAGTATTGTAATTTGTAATACAGTAACTCTGACATGAGTATTGTAATTTGTAAGGCAGTAACTCTGACATGAGTGTTGTAATTTGTAACACAGTAACTCTGACAGGAGTGTTGTAATTTGTAACACAGTAACTCTGAAATGAGTATTGTAATTTGTAACACACTAACTCTGACACGAGTGTGGTAATTTGAATTACAGTAACACTGACACAAGTGTAATTTGTAGTGCAGTAACTCTGACATGAGTGTTGTAATTTGTAACACAGTAACTCTGACATGAGTATTGTAATTTGTAACATAGTAACTCTGATACAAGTGTTGTAATTTGTAACACAGTAACTCTGACACAAGTGTTGTAATTTGAATTACAGTAATTCTAATATGAGTGTTGTAATTTGTAATACAGTAACTCTGACAGGAGGTGTCATTTGTAATTCTAAGATGTGGTGGTGTAATTTGTTACAGCTTACAGTCTTAGTTCTTTGGCTGTCCCTATGTTGTATGTTCTATGTAGAACTCTACAACAGTGTATTTTCTTATCATAAAGGGTTCGATATAGAACTCTTTTTGTAATATAAGAAACCTTCCTTATCCTTGAGGTCCATAATACTGTAATTTCAGATATTGTATGGGCAAGTGTTGTATTTAATTTGTGAAACTGTAATTTTGACATGAGTAATTGCAGTTTGCAACATCAAATTCCAAATATGAGTTTTCATCCATCCATTCATTATCCATACCGCTTTATCCGTCTGGGTCGCAGGGAAGCTGGAGCCAATCCCAGCATCTTGGGGCGAGAGGCGGGGTACACCC
>JAQQZX010000011.1:19157141-19181460 GCA_030068355.1 Notoglanidium maculatum
GTGAATATGGTGGGGTGGATGAATGAGTATTGTATGGTGGATGAATGAGTGAGTGAATATGGTGGGGTGGATGAATGAACGAGTGAATCTGGTGGGGTGGATGAATGAGTATTGTATGGTGGATGAATGAGTGAGTCAATATGGTGGGGTGGATGAACGAACGAGTGAATATGGTGGGGTGGATGAATGAGTATTTTGTGGTGGATGAATGGGTGAGTGAATATGGTAGGATGGATGAATGAGTATTGTGTGGTGGATGAACGAACGAGTGAATATGGTGGGGTGGATGAATGAGTATTGTGTGGTGGATGAATGGGTGAGTGAATATGGTGGGGTGGATGAATGAGTATTGTGTGGTGGATGAATGAATGAGTATTTTGTGGTGGATGACTGAGTGAGTCATTGAGTGAGTATTGTGTGGTCTATAAGTGAGCATTGTGTGGTGGATGAATGAGTGAATATAGTGCGGTTGATGAATGAATGAGTACTGTGTGGCAGATGTATGAGTGAGTGAATATGGTGTGGTGGATGAGTGAGTGAGTGAGCCTGTATTGTGTGGTGGATGAATGAGCAAGTAAGTACTGAGTGGTGGATGAGTGAGTGAATGAATATGATGTGGTGGATAAGTTAATGAGTGAGTATTGTTTGGTGGATAAATGACTGAATGAATATGGTGTGGTAGATTATTGAGCAGGTGAGTACTGTGTGGTGAATGAATCAGTAAGAATTTTGTGGTTGAATGAGTGAGTGAGTGAATGAGTTTTGTGTGGTGGATGAATTGAGTATTGTATGGTGGATGAATGAGTGAGTGAGTACTAGGAGGTGGATAAGTTAGTGTGTGAGCACATATCATGTGCAAATTGTTAACTACACATATAGTTTTTAGGAAACATACTTTTACTTTTGTTTTTAAAAGACATTCATACACACTTTTTCAAAATATATTATGCCATCAATCACAAACATGAATTTAGAGTACTATTCTTATTAGGAATGGTATGAACAGTAATATTTGCTCTAGCAGCTGTACCATGGATGAGTTAATGAGAGATCAAGTGATTAAGATACTGAGGATGGCGGATTAAAGAAGCTGAATTAATGGGTTTGGGGGCTTTTAAGGGATTTTTTTTAGTAGACTTCTTCAGTCGATTACTGTGGCTTGTTAGACTCTTCAAGAGTTTTATCTATGCTGGTTTTTGGTTTTTGAATCCGAATGTATTAATTTGGGAAGATGTTTTGATGAAGGACAGCCTTCTTTATGCTCTTTGTTCCTCGTTTTGATTCTCCCCTCAGGACTTGCTGGACAGTGACTGGGCCAGCGTGCGGAGTGTTTTGGAGCAAGCCGATATCGTGGTCATTAAGTATTCCGTAAATGACAAGCTGGCCTTCCAGCAGGTCCGAAATGGCTACGCACCTCGACTCCGCCCCCTCCTGCGTCACTGGGGCATGCCTGTCATCCTGGTAGCAGTCGGAGCCCGGCTTAATGGTGAGAGATGATTGCCTTCTGCTATTCTGCTGACTCTTTAAGGTTGAAATTATCACGACGGTTCTGTCTCTTTGTCCAAAGTGTTACATGTGTGTATATCACGAGGCACTGCAGCTTAACGTATTATTACACTGGAAAATTATTGTTTTGCGGGAATGGTTTCTTCCGTGTCTGCTCATGAATTTTTCATCTTTGTCATATACTAATCTGTTAAGGATTAAGGATCACAGGCATGCTATACGTATTTGAGCCTGTTGCTGCTGAGGTTGTGGTTATGCTATTATTTGGCGTTAATATACTTCTGCACTGCAGCTTAATGGTGGCCTTCACGAGTCTACAAGAATACACCAAAGGAGTGCGTTTTTAAAAATGAAATAAAAGGGGCTTTGAATGTACGGTGAATGCAATTAAATGGAAAAAGACACAACGCTGGCTTGGTTTTGTGTTGCTAAAAAAATTCCTTTCCCGCATTTCAATCAAGTAACACTACTACAGAACTCTTAGCCAGGCTCTCATCCAAACTAATCCAAGCTAACCTGGTCAAACAAAAACTACTGTAACTAAAAAAAAATCACCGAAACTAACATGTACACTTTTGCTGGTTCCACACTTTTTTTTTTTTCAAAATATTTCAGTATTTCATTATTTCAGACAAATGCATTAATGGTCTCAATCACTTAGAAATCACTGCAATTTGGAGCCCTGGTTTGCCTGCCTCACTAAATGAAATGTATACTAAATTCATTTTGGTTTGCATGAGGCAAATCATCTTTGGTGCGTAAAATACCAAAAACCTTTGGTATTGAATCAACGCCTGGAATCAGGGAATCAAATCTTTTTGGGATTGACTCCTTGAGCCATCACTGTGAATCAAAAGCAGGATGCTGACTTGACGACTTCACCAACAACATGTGTTTATAAATATTTATGTATTGTAAAAGTTGAGAAAATTAAATAACAGTGTTTATGTAGTACAATGTTACTTATAAGCTCATAGAGTCAACTAGCGTGTATGCCACAGTGTGCTTCAAATAACAGACAGATTAATGGATAATGAAATTGAAAATGATTTATCGAATTGTATCAGTTTTGTTTTTGCCATTGTAGCCCTAATGGTGTGTTCCTAATTAGTGGGAAGGTGGTAAAAAATAATAATTAACAGAGTTATATGTCCTTTATCTGTGTTTTTCTCCAAAGGACAAAGTTTGAGTGAAGTTAAACACTGTATCTCCAAACTTTAGCCCACTGTAATAGCTGAACCATTCAACACTGCAGTACAAAAGTCAATCTTATATCTGTTATAATTTTAACCAGCAGTTTGTAGGCGAAGTATTTGCACATTCTCAGAGATAAACATTTAAACTGAATGCACCCGGAGCCATCAGCTTGAAGATTGAACTTGAATTACAGAGCAGCAGCAGCTTATGTTCTCTATATGACCTTTAAATACATAATCTATCACATTTTGATATTAATCCTGCGCTGCAGTGCTGTTTATGCCGAAAGGCTAATAGTCTAGATTTAATGAGATGCCAGGTTAGTGCTAGACTTGAGGAAGGTCATTGTCCTTCATTTGCTACACTTGGGCTGTTGCTGAATACTGAGGATGATGGGAAATCTGCAGCGCTTCCTGTCAGTGTACAGATTTACCAGGCCAAGAGTAGTCACACAACAGTGCAGTCATATACATACATAACAGTGGTTAAATTGCGTGGAAGTCGAGCTCTGGCACGTCTGGTTTATGTAACTGCCAAACAGAGATGAGGTCCGGTGCTATAATTTGATATGAATGTAAATCATTCCTAATACAATTTTTGTGAAATTCGTTTAACTATTTGACATGATAAACTGCCCTGACAAACAACTCATAGCTACAGTCTCTCCACATATTCTCCCCTACTAACGTTTCATCCATGATTATTATATTTTTTGGCAGCGCGATTGTAAATGGCTTGATGAAGTGACACATCTTGTTCAGTCTTTAATGCGTCGTCCTGTTTTACGGTGTGTCAGTTTGCGACATAAATTAGCTCATTTGCCTTTCTTTAAAGAATCTAGATTATGCCTATTGTTTTTAATTGTTGTAAAATTATAGCTCTATCAAACAGACGTATATAGTTTATATACACAGTTAAAAGTCAAAAGTTTATATACAGTCATCATGGACATGTCACACCTAATGAATATCACAACCTAATATTTGGTTAAATGTCCCTTAGCAAGTTTCACCTTGACAAGACGCTTTTGGTAGCCATCAACAAGCTTCTGGCAGAATAATGGTTAGATATCTGACCTTTCTTCTTTGCAGGATTGGTAGAATTATGTTTCCTGGCACAGACATAACTTTTAAACACATTCCACATGTTTTCAATAGGGTCAAGGTCAGGACTTAATGTTAGCCTGCTTTATCCATTCGATAACCAAACATCTCAATCTTTGTCTCATCTGACCATAAAACGTCCTCCAGAAGTCTTTTTCTTTGCCCTTGTGGCCAGCCTGAATTTGTTGATGTTGGAGCAGGGGCTATACATATATGCATGGGGCTAAAAGTTACTTTCCTCTATAACTTTCCTGTTAGATTCACTGTAGCTACTGAATAATTCATAGTAGTTACTGAGTAATAGGCTTTAAAATCAATACCAAACCAGAGGTTTATGGGTTAAACTTGATAGCCAACTTAAGTATGTTTAAGTATTTATTATACATATAAAGGCTTCTATTTTCACATTGTTGGCACACATTAAAAATACGTTTTAAATAATGTAACTATTGAACATACAGACAAGTGACAAATTAAAGGAAAAAAAACAAACACGGAGCATGTTAGTAAGATTTTAGGCTACCAAGAACCTCCAGAACTGCTTCAATGCACCATGGCACAGATTGTACAGTACTTTGTATCGAAGCAGAGCATCCAGTCGTATAGTAGATTCTATGCCAGAGATCAATTTCTATATGTTGTATGACAACAAACCTTGATAGTTTTGCCATAAGGTGTGCCATTTTTAGCATCTCCTAAACATTTTTGTTGTAGACAGGACATGCATATGGATTAGACTGCACCACGTATCTGACTCAAATAGGCTACAGCAGCCAAAGACAATGCCAGAATGTTTTCATCCAGGAACGAGTGAGCATAAAACCAGCAAAACTGGAGCATTGAAAACTTTACAGTATAGCAGACTAAATATTGAATACTGAGCAGTACTGTGCAGAACCTTAACTTAGCTTATGCACTGATTTGGTGTGGTCAAAAAATAAACATTTGCAATCTTTGTTAGCAGACACGAGGACGTCTTTGTTTGGATTACGTGATTTGGACTGGGTCTTTGCTGCAGTCTATAACTGATCACATTACCATTATTTGACTGGTAAAGTCTTCCCTAGTGCAGTATTTGAGGGTGGGGGGAGACCAAGAGCTTCAAAAGAGGAAATATTTTTTAAGTTGAGTAAAAGCTTTTGGAGTGGAAACTGATCTTTTCAGTACTCTTTTTTTTATTATGCATATATTAAGAGTATAATTCCTTTGTCTGTGTTTCCATTTTTATCCCCCACTCTTAGTCTCAGAGATAAATTTGTATGCTGTTTCTTCTACCTTTTCATGGACTATAAAAGCTTAATTCTGTTAATTAATTAATAGTGTTAGATTTATGGTTTGAAGTCTGGCCTTGAAAGACATTCCTCTTTTTCGTGTGTGTATTTATAGTCCAAAATATAAATTTCAGCATGACATATTGTGGTTACACCAAACTGTCAGGCTCTGGACTAAATACCGCTCCTCGTTCAAGCCGATATTACACAAGACAAATGGGATTAAGTTCAAGGTCAGAATCCCGCAGAACTACAACACAGCTTTTTTGTTTTGGCAAACTTCCCACTACGTGCACATAACTCAATTCTGAATACTGAATACGGCACTTTCTCTGAAATATATACAGTTTCTTCGTGGACATGTTATTCTGACAAAGCCCAAACGTTTTCCTTCACTTATTTTGCATCCAAATTTTAGTAGGAAGTCTACTTTTGTGTCTACTGATTTGCCTTTTAAATAAGGGCCCTCAGTGTTTTGTGACCGCTTAAGTATTAAAAGTATTCCTGATGGATGCTCTCTGAGATATTTGGTATAATCTGGAAATGAAAAAAAATCCTCAGTACAGAATTTTCACCTTCATCTCAGGATTGTCAGATTGAGTTCAAGATCTTTTAAGATTTTTTTCACCTTAACTGTCTACAAGATCTGTTCTCCACTCAAGTGGAAGTGAGCTGGTTATTATTTCCTCCTCTCACCTTTTGTCTCTCTCTCTCTCTCTCTCTCTACGTACATTTCTCTCTCCTTACTTTCTCTCCTTGTTGTTGTTTATTTTCTTCCCGTGGGTCCGTCCTTCTCCTTGCATATCTTATCCTCCCTTCTCCTTTCTGTCTGCCTTTCCATCTCTTCTTCTTCCCTCTCCGGCTCCCTCTCTTCACACACACAAACACACACACACTCATGCTTGGATCAGCTGATTTATATTCAGGGCGGCGTTATGACGCAACTGACTCTCCTGTCCCATATGCTTGCATGTTTGCAAGTCCCGAGACGTCGTTTGTTTTCACAAGTAGAGATGTGTTAGCCTTCATCAGTGTGTGGCCAAGATGTTCTAACAACCTTGGATTTGCCCATAAGATTAATTCAATATGATCAGTGCTGTTTACAAATGAGATTCTGCATGTATCTCATTTATTTTCCTCTTCTGCACTATCACTTTTTGTCACTGCATCCAGATGAAGGGCCACCATGCACATGCCCGCTGTGCGCATCCGACTGGAGCACTTGTGTTCCCCATGGCGAGGGACTCCAGCTGTCCCGAGACCTGGGCGCAACCTACCTGGAGTTACCTTCGCTCAATAACTTCTTTGTTGGTCGCTACTTTGGCAGTGTGGTGAGTATCTTCATACGCCAGCCAGTATAACGCATGTATACTGAATACTAAATATTTAGCATTCAAATGCATTCGATTCTTAATGAGCTTCTTTTATTCTGACACAAAATAAATTGTCGCTTTGATAAGATTTGTTCGAGATTATAAGGAAACAAAATTATTTTCGTAAAAATGTCCACCATGTTCAACGGTTTCACGCAGGACATTTCACTCAGACGTATATCATATTTTAATTTGAGCCTCAGTAACACAGTTAGGCAAAATCCCAAATGGCTTTCTTTTTTCTATATATGCTCACTACATAGGGTCCAAGAAATTGGTTACCTTAGGACACTTATTTAATAACTTAGGATATTTAATATATTTTTTTAATACATATCTAGAAAATTGGTATACAGTTGCTGTAAATGCCATGTATTTATTCAAACCCTAGGAAAATGAGAAATGTGAAAGGTTACTATTGTGCAAATAAAAGCGATGATGGGATTGTAGTCATTGAGACGTGCATTTTCACCTTAGGATGTGTAAATATTCTGTAAATCTGAATAGATATCAAACACTGAAATGCATACTGAGAGCCGTAAAAAACAAACACTTTACGTCTGTGTGTGCTCAATTAGCTTGAATACTTCATGATACAGTGTCTGAAGCAGAAGGCGAAAGAGAGACCTGACAAGAGGCGGGGTCACCGGTTTAATGAGCCCCGCCCTCCACACTTGGACCAACCAGGTATGAATAAGTATATGGAATAACTGTATATACACTACATCTAACACTGCTGACAATGTTTGTATGGTCATAGGGAGCTATTAGAGAAAAAAACTACGGAACAGAATAGAATAGCTGTATTGCCACTATAGACGTACCATGAAATTTGGTTTGCATGTAGAATAAAATAGAATAGAATAAAATAACAGAATTTAATAACAGAAGTAGAGTACAGTAGAACAGCATAGACTAGAACATAATAAATTTGAATGGAATAGAACAGAATGGAAGAGGATAATGGAATAAAATGCAATAGAGATGCAGAATAGAACAGAATAAAATAGAATAGCTGCATTGTTACTGTACAAAACAAAATACAGTAACAGAATAGAAAAGAATAAGGAATAGAGTGAGAGTAGAATAGAAAAGAATAAAATAAATAGAACAGAATGAAATAGAATGAGATGGAATAACAAAATTATAGAACAGAATGGAATAACAGAATAGAATATCTGTATTGTCACTGTACAAGTACAATGAAGTTTGGGTTGTGTGTGCCAGTAACTGCACGTACCAAATGTCAGAAACTATTATTCATATTTCTATTCTATTGTGTATATGCATTAATTCCTGTGAGATAAGCGACTCTGTTGTGATGATGTCTCCATTATATTTAATTTAAAATATTTAATACAGTACCAATATCCTGAACTGCTATTTCAGAGGTGTGATTGTAGCCTGCCTTATTGTAATAATATGTGTCTTGTTTTCATTAGAGCTATATTCATTTGGCTAAATATGATAACGCCTAAGCAAGAGCTCAGAATCCAAGGGGGTGGGTTTGCTGATCTTGCAACGACTTGCATAGATAATTATAGTGTTGCCTAGTTAGCGTATTTAAACACAAAGTGATGGCACACTGTTGTATTAGCGTTAAACAAGGTCAAATTCTTCCTCGTGCTATGTTCCTCTGTTCCTTGACGGGAAAACAGCTTCACTGCGTTCACAAGTGCTACATGTGTTATACTTAACTGACGTTCAATACTGACATTTACGTTATATTTCATACACATAGCAAGAAAGCAAACAGTAATCTAATTAATATTGAAGCCTAGACAGCACTATAAACGAAGATTTATTGTGTAAATGGTTAATTTGGTTACTTGGATTTACAATGTGCCAAATTACACATTAAAGCGCACATTTCTCGGCTCTGTTGTTAAAAGGTTTTGCATTTTGCTGTTGAGTACTGGAGTTCAGTCAATATAAGATATATTTCATAATTAAAATAAAACATTAATGTATACATTTAATAGGTTTCTCATGAGCAGTCATTAACCAGGTAAGTAACCAGGCAGTAACCAAGGTAAGGTTTGGGTTGGTCAGTACCCGTGACATGTTTATGATCTATGTCAGATCTGATGTGATACTGATCCAGCATTTACAGCTCTGATCCCGGTATTATAACGACTCAGAATGCATAAGTGTACACAAAGAAATATGAGAGCATTATTAAAATATGAGCGTCATAGTTTTAGTTTATAGGCTGCAAGCCAAAAAAAAAAAAAGAACACCAGAGAATGGAGCCAAATGCTTTCGGCTAGTTTGTTGATGCTGGTCCAGCACTACTTAACTCTTTTTATGAGCTTTGGAGATTAAAATAGGAAGGCTACGGAATCCTGGAAAGCCCTGCCGAGTCAGGCGGTAATAAAAATTGATGCGATTGATTTATCAAAAGCATACTTATTGTGTGTCTGAATAGCAGTTTGATGTTAACCTGACTAAACCTTCTGTACAAATACTGACTTCTTTATCATTCCCTCATGCCCTTTTTCTATTTTACACCTTTCTAATCCTCCACACTCCATTACACTCGTTTAACCTTCACCTGCCTATTTTATCTTTTTCTCCTCCTGCCTTGACATTTTCTTCCCTCTTGCTTCCTCTTTCTCTTTGCTTCCACTCCGATGAACTGAAATCTCTCTCCTCTCTGCTTCCCCTTTGCCAATTTATATGCATCACCCCACCATCTCTTCACCTCTGTGCTGTCTCGCAGCGCGTCTTCCTCCAGTGCGAGTGGAGGAGTCCAGCTTCTCTCAGGACCTGCAGTGGTTGCTGGAGCGTGGCGCGCAGTTTGCTGATGTGGTCTTTTATGCCGGGGATTCTGGGAAGGAGCTGGGATGGGCGCACGCAGCTGTTTTAAGTGCTGTTAGCCCCTATTTCAAGCAGCTGCTGGTAGGAAGGCAGGCATGGGAGAGGCCCATGTCCCGATGTGCCTGCCGGGAAAGAGACAGCCCACACTCTCTGCTGTCCACTTGGGATGGTGGTTTGGATGACCTGACCCGGACAGACGGGCATTTACCTGGGCAGCTGTCCCGGCTAGTGGTGAAGGACCCTCTGCTGTGTATATGCATGTGGGAGATGCTGATGTTTCTCTACAGGGGTGAGCACATACGAAAATGTGAAATTATACGGATGGGTCTCCACTACTATCAGGACATTATGTACAGATATGTTTTATAGCAGCTGCATGGCAGAGAGTTACTGGTGCTTTTTCATCACCACTTACATAAGAGAAGGTTTTAAACGACAGAGACCTTGAAAAAAGCACTATGAAAAAGCGCATACCTTCAGTCCATTTTACTAGCAACTGACTGGCTTCAAATATTATGAAATCAAGTAATGTTAAGACATCAGAGACAGCAAATTCAATGGCAAAAACACACACATAAATAAGTCCAATGGGAAATCTAAAATAACTTGGAAGACGAGGGATAACTTGAAAGGAGTGAGAGCAACCCAGAGTTGTTTACGAGTTAGCGTTTATGAGTCGAGGTCAAATCATGAGTCGTCTACTATGAGTCAGCCTCAAACTCTCAAATCAACATTTGTGTCCCAATGAATTTGAGTCTTAGATGAGTCAGATAAAATTCAGCTAGATACTACTAATGATACTACAACTACTGACACGACAAACATGGCATCGTATTTTATTGTGCTACCTTTTTTTGAGACTGAGGCATGAACACAGCTTGCTGTATTAACTAGCCTGATTCAGAGCACTAACTTGTTGAACTGTTAACTGTTGAACCTTTCTCATGTGTCTATTACTGAATAACGAAGTTACTGTTTGTGTGCCAACTATGACATCCTGTTTTGATGCAGCTATTTTTTTTAATCTATTGTTTCAATGTCTGTATATAAAAGGGAAGAACATTCTCAATCGTGAGTCGTAAGCTTTGAAATCGGAGTCGAGTTCTTAATTATAATCTTTGAAGTCTTAGTCGAGTTACGAGTCATAAGCTTTGATCTCTGAGTCAAGTTCTCAATCATAAGCTTTGAAGTCTGAGTCGAGTTATGAGTCAGGTTTTGAAATCTGAGTCGAGTTATGAGTTATAAACTGAGTTATAGTTAAAGTTATAAACCAATTTTCAAGTTATAAGCTTTGAAATCCACTTGAGTTGCCTTGCTTTGAAGTCAGAGTTATAGATTTTGAAGTTAGGAGTCATGAGCTTTGAAGACTAAGTCAATTTGCAAATCAGAAGCTTTGAAGTCTGAGGCAAATTACAAGCTATAAGCTTTGAAGTCCAAGTTAAGTTGTGAGTAATAAATTGATTTTGCAATTTAAGTTGCAAGTCTGAGACTCAGGTCCCCATTTCTGGCAGCACCACTTGCGCTTATCTTACTGTGTTTCTAAAGAGACTCTCTATTACATCTCGTACAATCGATAACTCCCTATCGAACGATGCAAATTTGAATGTCTAATCTACAACAGGTGACAAGACAGGTTAGATAAGGCCTTAAAAAAACCGAATTACATTAAAGCTTATATTAAATGTTTAAAAATAATTAAGTCTTAAAACATTGGTCTAAAATGTATTCTACGCAGGTCCAAATCCTGCTCAGATCAATGCTGTTATAAAGTTTGGAAGCAGATTTTCTATTGTTTTCAATTGAGGTGTAGCTTTAATTTATGCATTCTGTACAATAGTTAATTATTTCATAATCATGCTGACCTTAGTCAATAGTGGATAAATGGGAATGAAAATTGGCATTGTTTTAAGGTGCATGAGTTAAAGACGCTTCCTGAGATTTTCTCAGCAGGGAATCGTTTGCCAGTAAATCACCGTTCTAAAAGTAAAAATACCACTGGCAAGCCTCCCTTATCTCCTCTGCTCCATGCCCGGATTTTTCTTTTATGTTTCAGTAGAAGGCCTTTTTTTTCAGAAGCACTGTTTCATTACTGGCAGCATTTTTTGTGGCAGTGTGTGTGTGTGTGTGTGCACGTGAGATTCACAGCTCTCTGCGTATATGTGACCGTACTCCTGTAACCTGGGGCTGTAAGGCTGATTAGTATGGTCCAGAGGAGAAAAACACAAACATAAACATACTGCGAAGGGGAGAGGGAGGTAGAAAGGAAGGGAGGATGGAGGAAGGGGTGAAATTAGGATATGGAGAGAAAGAAAGACACGAGAGAGAGAGAGAGAGAGAAATGTCTTCATGTGGGATGTGTTGCATCTATAGACGTGTGGTGCTGAATGCATAATTGTGATTTCATGCTCACATTAGCCGTATATATTCTTGCCTAGAAACTCTGTCCCAGAATTATCCAATATCGCTGCTATAAATGGTTAATGATCATGGATTGAGTTGACCACAGCCCAACCTGAGCTTGAGTCTGGGTTTATGACCAACAGAATTGATAGACACATTCATCAGTTACGACACATGTAGCTGTGAGAAGGTGAGAGTCATACCAATGTGATTCAGCCTGCACTGAAATATAGTGTCATTGTGCACAGGCTCTTTGTATTCTGCGCTTCAAGGGCAGTAGAAAAGCTCCGAAACACTGCAGTTTTACAGAAAAATCCTTCCACATTGCAAACAAACACGACGAGCCTAAAATGACTATAAGGGCAGTACAGGATGAGATAAACAATTCTGACAGGTTGCTCAATACTGGTGCTGTGTGCATGCCAGCTTCTGTTGTTCTAATGAGAATTGCCAATGATAGGGGGTAAAAGGCAAAATCTGCTGCAGCCAGCACAAGCGATGTAAAGATTATGATCAAATGCTTTTTACACAACATATTATTAAAGCTGTCATACCTATGAGGAGCCCAACAGCATCGCAGTAAGCAGGTATTTCATAAACAGCCAGGATGCAAGATTCAGTCTAATTTGAGAGTCTAGACAGGCAAATCGTGATGCTATGAACTATAGTAATAGATCAGTGCAAGCAAATGTGTATGTGTTTCCGCACAGGGGCCTGGGAGTGGGAGTTTCTGGAGGAGGCTTTGGCTGAGAAGCTCAAGAATCCCTTAGCAGTGGCCCAGCTGATGGATCGAATACGCTCGTTTATTGGGAGAGAAAAGGTAACAGGAGTGGACCTAATAGAGCAACTGGATTTATGAGGAGCTATGGGTAGTGATGCTGAAATTTTTCCACTGTATAGTGCATTGCTGCATATTAGGGTAAAAAAAAATCCCAAATTTTGTCATTATTGTCTTATAAAAATACATTAGCTAGCTTTTGTACTGGACAGTAGCAGTGAAAGGGCTAGTTTTAGTAGCAAAAGGGCTAAAATCCTACTTCTATCAATAGCTTAACAGTAGCTTAATAATATCATTAAACAACTATTAAAGTTGAGCTGTGCATTGTATCAAGAGGTCTCATCAATGGAATTGTAAGAACGATATGGGACATTAAACGTACACGTGAAGGCAGACAGGCAACTGCATTCGTGATTTCTAATTTTTTTCAAACCTGTAATAGGTTCATACTGTGTTTACTCCAAATACCAAACATGGTAAAAAGTTTCTTTCAAACATTAAACACAAACATGGTCCTACCGTCTGTCTTTTTGCGTAAATTGTACCCAGGCTGAATAATATGTGCTTACTCTGTATGATCACATGCCATGACTGTCACTGATTAGACTACATGAATCTACAGTCTGGGCTAGAAAGAAATCAGCCCCAGCCTCACTTATTCATACCAGTCTGTGTATGTGTGTGTCTGTCTGTTTTTATGACCATAGGTTGTGCTGTTCCACAAACATTCAAGCTAATCCATTTGTTTACTGCAATTAATCTGATGTGGATACTATAAAAAAAAAACCCTTTATATCATATAACATCCCTAGTAGTGAGTAATAACTTTCCCTTAGAGTACCAAAAAAAACCCCACACATGCAAAAATAACCCGGAAAGTTCTGTTTGCTCAGCTGCTTTATTTTTCATGATGTAAAACAAACGCTGAAGTAAGTGTGAATCATATCTTTTTGCTAGTTCATATTTATTATTAACGCAAGCCTCACATGGGAAAGACGAACACCCGGCAATCTCCAAAAAAACAGCTTCCGTTTTCATTAGAGGGAGTGGGAGTACGGATAGTTTCATACCACACTATCTGCTAGAAAAGCCAACTATAAGATGGCTTGCTAGCCTCTGTTTTCTTTGTGTAGGCCCTCAGGGACACGGCCGCTCCGCGCTCTCAGCCTGGTCCTCAAACACTGGGAAACATTTTCAACTCCCCTCTCTACTCTGATGTCATTTTCATGGTGCAAGGCAAGTCTCTTGGTTTATATTGCTTATGTACACATTGCATTTCTTGGACATATATTCCTGTGACTTAAAATGCAAAACAAAAATGTGTTATTATTTGTGCATTACCAACACATGCGATTTTTGGGTCCTGTATTTTTATTTTTTATTTTGGTAATATGATTAAATCAGGAAAGCTGAGCAAGAGCCACTTTAATGGATTCAAACTGTCCACTGAGTAATCATTTTTCCTGTGGTAAAGCCCTTCATTTCAGTCTTGAACTATGGAAATTACTGTAATTAATGGAGACTGTTGTTCCAAAGTGTGAAAGTGGGAAACATTTGGCTATTCAGAGGTATTTTTCATAAAGGAGGAAGATGAACATCTGCAATAATGAATAGTTGTTGGGGTTTTTTTTACACAAAAGATCATGTATAGTCTTCTTGTATGCGATTCTGGTTTAGGATTTTATATTTTATGATGTGAGATAATATTTTCTATTCCTCCAGCCCATTTGTTAGTGTTTTGCAGCAGGCATACTACTCCAACAGTGATGGGAAGGATATGAGAACATAAAATTGAAAAACGCATTGCCGCACTGGAGGAAATTAGAATTACCTAACAAACAAAAAAAATACTTGTAAATTAAATACGTTTTCAGCAATACACAGTACAAGATAATGACTTCTTCATAAGGATGTACTTACAGACATTTTTCAGGAAAGGGCAGAGGGATTAAGATAAGAACTGGAGGAAAAGCTTAAACTCCGAAAAAATACAGCACTAAATAAAGCAAGACTGAAGAAAATTAGTCCCAAACTTAACTAAAGTACACCCGTTAGAGGTATCTGAAATAGTATTTTATAGACATGTCATACATTATGTAAAATAAATATGATTGGTACATTAAGAATAAAACATGACAGATGTGCTTATTCCTCTAATATGACTGCAATTTGCATACAATACAATACAAAATACACAGACAGGCAGCAACAAGCTAGGATAATCCATAATCAAAGCCCAAATATCTAAGCAAAGGTCAAAACCAGGAAGTAGAAAGGAAACTTGGAAAAATAAGACTCTAGGAAAGATGCTATGACTAAGTAATTAAGGACTAAACTCAAAACAGGTGAACACAATCAGGCAACAAACCGGTGATGGGCGAAAACAGAAATAAAGGCACAATAAACAAAAGCACACTGAGAACCCCAAACAAAAGACATGACAACACAATGTGTGCTAAGAGGGAATTCATGACAACTGCACTTTGTTTTCATGCCAATTTTAAGTTTTTTGATGGGCATGCAGACATCTAACACAGTGTAATGTCCAGAAAATCTGATATACACACCTATAGCATTCAGTTTATGTTGACGTGTGCGAGATTGGGTGTTGCATGCATTTCAGGGAGTGTCCTGCCCGCACACAGAGCTGTGCTTGTGGCTCGCTGTGATGTCATGGCAGCCATGTTTAGTGGCAAGTATGCAGAAGCCCGGAGCCGAGTAGTCCCCATACACGGGGTCTCCTCTGACACGTTCCTCGCCTTCCTGGAGTATCTCTACACAGACTCCTGCTGTCCAGGTGAATCTGCATCCTCTGCTTTTATTTGGTCCTCATGTCTTGAATTCTCAGTGAGGTCAAATCTATAACAGGCCCCCCCAAAATCTTTCTTTTTCTATCTGACAAGCACATTCTCAGACTGAGTTAAATAAAGGATGCTTAACTTGTACCACTTGTTCCGTCATAGCAGGGCATTGATGGTTGTTGATGGATCTTGAACTTCTTGTACTGAACATAGCAGGCAGCAAATATTCTTTCATACAGAACTGATTCAGATTTGATTGCCAGTGGATGAATATGAGCACCAGTACAATGGGGGTCCGACAGCTGCCAGGATGATTGATGGCAAAAAAAGAGAGACGCTGGTGATGATTGACAGACGCCTGTGTATGTGTGTGCGTGTGTCTGCGTGTTTAGCCAGTGTGTTGCAGGCCATGGCATTACTCGTCTGTGCAGAGATGTACCAAGTGAAGCGTCTGCAGCACCTCTGTGAGGTGTGTGTGTGCGCGTATTTGCAGAACATGCCCAGCCGGGAGCTGGCCTCCACCAGCATCAGTGTGATCCGCTTACTGAGGAGAGCAAAGGTGGGTTCAACCCTAGTTTTTTTCCTGAACTCCTTAATTAATATCCTGCTGCAAGAAGTGCACTAGTGGCGATTCGGTCTCATAGCAACGCTTAAAGGAATACTCCATCATTATTTAAAACTAATATGTCCACTGCATTTGTAGCATATGCCTGATCAATATGGATAATAATTTCAACACATTTCTCAATACAGAGAAAAGACCAAAAAAGTACATATCATTTAAGTGTCACAGATGTCTAAGGGCACCTGTTGATTTCCACTGATGAACACTTAAAATGCATGACTATGTAACCGAAATTTACTACAACTGTTCCACTTCTACAACAAAAGGCTTTGGATGACAGACATGACAGAATATCTTTACTAAAGGTTTTGTATCGGGTAATGCCTAACCATAGATTCTTCCCAAATATCTTTCACGTAAATTTATTTTGATGAGCCAACAACTGCCTTTAGATTTCCATTATAACTGAGTAAACAGCTTCATTCTTCACTACAGGGAAATTATTAGTTATATTGTTTATAGTCCAATGTGTCCCAAAATTACTGCTGAAAATTTACTCTTCTGCATTATTGTGCTAATCTGTAAGTAGATTTTAATGATACCTGGGTTATGTACGTCAAAAACCGTGGACGCCATCAGCCAATTGGCTTTCAGCAGGGATGAACAGCATGCTTATTTATGGTCTCTTTAGCGTTTTATGTAACTTGGCAAGAACTGGCCACTGTGGGTGCGACCTCTGAAAGGTGCTTGGACCCTGCAGATCGCTACTTGGGGCAATATTCTATATTTATGATTATACAGATGATTATATTTTGGATTCTGACATCAATTGTTTTTTCATAACTTGTATTAAGCGTCAATAAAAGTGAGCATTTTATTTGCTGTTAGTTTAATGACCCAAACCCTTATTTATTTATTAAGGACACAGATTCTATGAACAAGCAAATATGAAATATTACACATTCCCACCTCCTTCCCCTTGTTTCCATGATTGGCTCTTACTTTATGATGCAATAACACTCACCAGTCATGTGTTCAGTACTAATTAAGACTTTCTAATAAGATTTTTCAGGAGCATGAATGCTATGTTCTATTTATTTTTTCACATAGTCAGTCTTTCCCAATGTTGCATCACTGTAGGAATAGCTGTGACCATACATTTTAACCATTTCTTTCCTCTTCACACAGTGTCACAATGCTGACCAGCTGTATGTCTGGCTCCTCCACTTCATTGCCAATAACTACCTGATCTTCAGCCACAAACCTGACTTCCTGGAGCTATCAGGTGAGCTGTCTGAGACCATCTCTATTAGCTGTTCATATAATTACTACAAATAAGGTGTCCTTGTGTAAAAAAAAAAAAACAATCTGACCAAATGCCCTGAACAGATGTTAAAGTACATAACCCCTTATACAACACCGTATGCTAGTTATGACACAACAGTTCTTGGAAACAGGAAACGCTAATGCAGGTCAAACCCTGGAGCATTCTGCTGCGTTGTGCATAGCAATTCAAGGCAGGATAGTCTAAGCAACTCTTAAAGTACCCCTGAATTCAAAATAGGTCTGTGTGGGTTTCCTCCAGGTTCACCAGTTTCCTCCTACTTCAATATTGCTTAGCCAGAGCTAAATCAACACAAGCTTGATATTTTTTACATGCTCATTGGATGTCAGTATGACATCATTTTAATACCTTAATAAAACCAATACTGAGTAATGAATTTAATAAGCGTTTTGTTCCTTTTATACCGCAACAATTTTTGTCAAAGATTATCATTTTTTAATGAATGCCACGTCATACTTTTTATCCATTTATAGTTACACTTAATATTGTGGAACATCCATTAAACAAGTTCCCACTAAGCAGTCAGTTTTGTACTCTCTTGATATTATTAAGACAAAACCAAGATAAAGCAATTCATTTTTTTTTTGTTAAATAATATTTTAAAAATTTGTTTATTTATTAGTCTTAGAATATGTGGAGCGTCCACCATAACATTCTGTGTGTAAGTTCTTAGCTGTGCTTCCGTTAACCAGCTTATGGTGCAATTTGAAATTGCGAACTAAAAAAATGAGTAATGGCAGCATGCGAAGTTTGAAAAGCTCTCAAATATCACAAAAAGGTTTTTATGCTTGCAAGATGTTTTTTTCAGATTGGATAAAACAGTATTGCGCAAAATTGGAAGGGAAACATTTTTCATGCTTAAGTCGTGTGACATGACATGCAAAGTAAATGGAAACGCTACCTTTGTGAAAAAAAAAAAAAAAAAGAGTGCTCAGTAAAAGGTATTGTGCGATGAGAAAACCCAACATCACCTTAATGGAAACACAGACTATTTGGAATTGGGTTTTGCGTGAAATTTTTAAAACATCACACCAAACCGCAATGGAAACCCAGTTAATAACGTATTAGAATGAGCGCGTGAGTACACACCTTACAGCTGACATGACTTACTGGTATTGATAGTCATAATATGCTTTGATATAGGCTATTTTTTGGGTTTGTTTTAATGGCCCTTTGGCTGGTTTTGTCTACACATGTAGCTGCAAATAGCTGTCCTGTTCAGCCCGTCATATTTTCACCCAGGTGTAAAGAGACAGTACACATTCTTTTTATTCTTTACAAATGATTTTAATGATTTCATGTTCAGGGGTACTTTAACAGACATTTCAGTCTATATCAACCAATAACTAGTACAGATCACGAACAAAAACTATGATGCAAAGGATGGATTTTGACTCAGGAGATCCATGATGACATTCAAGTGCTATATATTAATGCAGCTTTATCATCACATACTGTCTCGATGTTAAAAGTGGTTAATATTATATATAAAAGATAAAGGCATATAGTGAAGAGGCATTGCGTGGGCATGTGGTGGGGGTGAGGGGGTGTCGCTGTGCTTTCTTCATGGTCACAGTGCTGCTGTTGGGACAGAGGAGGAGCGGGAGCAGGTGGAGCGGCTGCGCTGGCCCTCCAGAGGCTACCTGCAGGAGCTCAGCGAGTACCAGCAACGCAGACGGCAGCTGCGCAAGTCCCGCTGCAGCATCATGTGACCTCCCGCAAGCGGCGCGCTGGAGACGAGGACAGATGGACAAGGGAAAGAGGAAAGATGAGTCGCAACCATGAGATACGCAGGCAGCACAAGTCTGCCGGACGGCTGGATCGTGGCTTTGAAAAACTTTGACCTTTGATCCTGTGACATTAGCAAACAGTCATGTGATCTCAGAGACCCCGAGTGGACACTGTGGCCACAGAGGTACTGTGTTTCTCTTGGTGTCCTATGACACGGATCCGGCTTTGTGTACACACAAAAACTGTTCCTCCAAAAGGAGACTATTTACTACAATAACCGTGGACGCAAGACTGAGTGGACATAAAAGAGGAGGCAGAAAATGGAGCCAAAATCATGCCATTAGAAATTTCCTTTTGAACAAATAATAAATCCAATTCAATCCGATTTCAATTGGATTTGGAACGGAGTGTGAATGTTCACAGTGTATGTGTGTGTGTGTGTGTGTGTGTGTGAGGTTTGTAAAGCAGCACTGAAAATAAATTTCAAGCTTGAGGAAATACAATTACAAATGTTTGAAATTTACAATGACGCAATATAATTTAAAAGGTCTGCATTTGTCATATATAATCGTATAATCTTCTCCAAGTTCGGTAAGTCATTCACATTCTTTGCTTTGCTTTCATAGCAATGTTCCAGTAACAGTAATCAGATACAAAAATTAGGATGGTGGTCTACAAAAGGTGATCATTTCCAGGATTCTGGAGTTGCCAGATGTCCATATCACAGAGTGAAGCTTTTTATAAACCTATAAAAACCACCAGATTATCAGGTTATTCAGTACATGTATATTATTATTTTTCAAGCAGAGACGAGCTTGTGTTGAGAATGGAAATGCACAGTAGGAGATTTGAGAGGTTACGATACATTACCAGAGATTCCTACATCGCAAACCCTTCGTTTATAAAAAAAACTGATTATTGATTGACTCAGAGTAAGCGCTGTCATTATCAGTTTATGTAAGTACATAATAGAAAGTAAATGAGTTGGATGGTGCTTTCAGTTACTCATTAGCAGCTCGCGTCTTGTGTTGTCGGACATCTTGTAGCATTACTCAGCTAAACCTCTTGACATATCACTCTTGATACTCTAGAAAAGCTGTCTAAACTCATTTCTTCGTCTTCAGTAAGCTCTTATCCTGGTCTGGGGTTGCAGTGGGTCTATGCCAGGAACACTGGGAATACAAACTGGGAATACACCCTGGATGGGACACCAGTTCATCCCAGGGCATCACACATTTTCATAATTTAGAGCTATCAATCCACCTATCAGCATGTTCTGGACAGTGCTAGAAGATTAAGATGGATCCCTGGACCCTGGCACTGGTTCCTAGTCATCCTCAAGCATGAAATTTAGCTTCACTCCTTTCCAAGGCCTTAAAATCCATCTTCGGTTTCAGATACGACCAAACTCAAAGCAATATCCAAACAGAAATTTTTGATGGCATGATTCGAACTCACTTCGAAGCTGGAATATAATCCCAAAGTGTAAAACAGGGTAGGGTCAAACACATCCTCATGGTCTGCCATGGTCTCTTCATGGTAAGAATTTCTTTGATCCGTGATTATTCTTGCAAAACTTCAAATATTTATTTTTTTGCCATGAGATTATAATTTTACGGCGATGCTAACTATTTTTATAACATGTACATCCAAAATTTTTATTTGGGGAAAATATGTATGTATGTACTATGTATCCAGCATGTGGATTGTTAAGTGCAGTCAGTGTGTTGGATTTAGAGTCTGTTTCTGGCTGTCTTTAGTCTAGTACAGTTCTGTCGATCTTCATCTCCAAATTGAATAAAGGCATTTTAGAAGGATCCTGACGTGGAACGCATCCTGAGCTCTAGTCTGTGTCTAAGCATGACAAAGCAGATGCATCAGCGGGTGCTGCTCTGGGCTGCAATTTATTTTTTATCATATGAAGAGCTGAGCGCTGCGAGAGAAAAATGAGTGAGTGAGTGAGAGAGAGAGAGCGAGAGAGATAGATGAAGAAGCACATAAAATTTATGGTGCGTGTTTTGATGTGTGTGCGTGGCTTACACCATCATCTAGTCACTGCAGTGCTCCGATTTTCTGCAGCATGCCTTTCAGTTTTCCACTTTTGTCAAGCTCGTCCACGTCGCTGCCTCCTCCGATACACTCCTCACCTATAAACACACGCGGCACCTGCACACCACAATAACAACACCGTCCAAGACGATTAGTTCCAGACACCTGCAACAGCTGGCTCACTTTTTTAAAGCAGTCTTACACCACACACACACCATCCATCCATTATCTATACCGCTTTATCCGTCTGGGTCGCGGGGAAGCTGCAGCCAATCTCAGCATCTTCGGGCGAGAGGCGGGGTACACCCTGAGCCAGTACACCACAGGGCCCCCACACATACTCGATCAGCGAAAACATTTTTTTGTGGCTTGATGTTTGCTTCTAGTTTTCAACCAGAGCTACAATGCCAATTTAGTTACATAAAGGACACATGTAGCCTCTAGTTTAGCACTGTGCAGATTCAGTTCACACTGCCGTCCAACCATGTTTTGTTTAGCATCTTAAACAGTTTTGCTTGGACACTATATATACACTTTTATATTTTGATGAAACTGACAAAACACAAAGCCAAAAACTTCAGCAGCCATTTTGAAACGGAAAGATTTTGTTTCTCAGCAAATGTCTACCTTTTAAATTTGCAACGTGTAAAGATGAATGAATTTTTCTTTTTTTTTTTGTAAGCACTAATTATTATATAATTCCTACTTGGTTTGCTGGAACTGTTTATATGAACATTTTTTTTTAAACTGTAAAATGTAAAACTGTGTAAAACTTCTCCACTTGCTGATGATGGCCTTTACGGTGTTCGTTGGTACATCTAATGTTTTGGAAATTCTTTTATACCCTTCTCCTGATTGTTCCCTGTCAACAAGTGAGATACCATACAGGCTTTGCGAGCCCTTAGAGGACCACAGCTTCAGCAGTCGGATCAAACCAGGAAGATGTAAAGAAAAGTCTACAAAAGCAGCTGATCCTTTTTTGGGGTTAATCAGAATAATTTCGTTGATGACAGCTGTATGATACTTACTGTTGAACATAAGATTGAATGTGATTGGTTCGTTCTGAACACAGCTACATCCCCAATTATAAAAGGTGTGTACACTTATGCAACCAGGTTATTGTTTTGATTTTTCCTGAAACGTTTGAGTGTTTCTCACTCAATTTTTATACATTGTAATTTCACATTAAGGGTGGAAAAAGTTCTGACATGATTTATCTTAGTTTCATTTTTTTTTTTACTTCACACAGAGGGGTGTAGAATGTTTACATCCACAGCACTCAAACATTTGGTGCCAGATCAAGCAACCATACTTTGACATAACATGCAGAAAACATCCATCCATCCATTATCTATACTGCTTTATCCGTCTGGGGGGGGGGGAAGGTGAAGCCAATCCCAGCATCTTCAGGCGAGAGGCGGGGTACACCCTGGGCAGGTCGCTGGTCCACCACGGCCAACACAGACAACCACACACACTCGCATTCACACCTATGGGCAATTTAGAGTAGCCAGTTGACCTAGTCTGCATGTCTTTGGAATGTGGGAGGAAACCGGAGCACCCAGAGGAAACCCATGCAAGCACGGGGAGAACATGCAAACTCCACACAGAAACTGGGTGACCCAGGGATCGAACCCAGGACCTTCTGGTGAGGCGACAGTGCTAACCACTGCACCACCACTGCCCTGCAGAAAACATGAAAAGCAAAATAAAACAGGAGCATAATAATAATAATAATAATAATAATAATAATAATAATAATGAGGGGATTTCTCTTTAAAATTAATATTATTCTGCTTGCACTTCAGCCGTTTAAAGCTCTGCAAGGACTTCGCTTTCTTTCAATGGGCGTGGCCTGTGGGCGGGGACGCGATTATTCGCTTTCTTTCTAGGGGCGTGGCCTATGGGCGGGGACTCGATGGCTTGCTTTCTTCCTGGGGGCGTGGCCTCAAATGAGTCATCGGTTCTGCTATAAAGTTTCAAACAAAGCGACATACATTTAAAAATGAAATGCTGGATGTTCATAAATGCTTTAGGTTTCTACTATTGACGCTTCTGAGAGCAGAAATGTGTAAAGTGCCTCAGTAAAGCAAAAAACAAAACAAAAAACAACTATGAAATAAGGAAGAGCTGAGAAATGACTCACGGTCCTAGCGCCTGTAATTTGCTGTAAGCAGTCCTGAATGGCACCCATGTTGTTTAGACCGCTGATGTCGATGAACTCTAAATGTCCGGGTTTGAAGCTGTATTTGGACAGCACGTCTTTGGCGAGCACGCAGTAAGGACACGATGGTTTCAGAAACACGACCACTTTCTCTCCTTTAATTTGGGCTTTGACGAACTCCTGAGCCATGATATTAGTCAGCCTGCAGCTGTACAAGCCCCACTGTTTCAACAAGATTAAAGCACGCTGTGTTGAATAAATCTTCAACATCCGGTAAAAACACAGCGACCTTTCCCTGAAACTGCGCCTTCTGAAGCGGTCGTGTCCCAAACAGCAGTACATGCAGTGCACTAGTAGGATGAGAAGCGTTCTTTCATGCTCCCTCCTTTATGTAAACTACAAGGGAGTGGTTTGGGACTTAGCTCTGTTGCCTGAGGAGTGTTACGTTTGCATTTCCTCTTCACAGTGTTTCCTGGGTTCTAAACAAGAAACCGAGCAGGACAGCGCGTGCTGAGCTGTTCTAGGAAAATGATCATGAAAATTTATGAAAGAACGTGACGTCACAATTTTGCTTATAGTTATATTTAATATCGTGGAATGTCCACGAAACAACTTAGTTCCATGTTCTCGCTTTCACTGTAGCAGAAATCAAGTCATTCCCTTCTCCTTTTTACTTTCTCTTGAAATGAAAAGGAAAAACAAAAACCCAAAACACAGCTCATGTTACTGAGAAACCACAAAGCTGTCTGTCAGGAAACTCACTGTTACAGCTTTAGCTCTGTTACAAACCACTGACACTGGAGACTCCTTCCAAAAATGCTGAAGAAACTGTACAGAAAGGAGACCTCGCCATACTAATAACACGTTTTTCATCCATTTATTATCACACGTAGATTAACTGGTACACATCTTTGTGTAAGTCGGTACTATAGAAACGATAATGTATTAGAACTAGCACGTTAAAATAAACATGTGATTAGTTTTACTGTGAGAATTACTCTCTGAGCTGCCAGTATGTCAGGAATTACATATGATGGACCGTGGTGTTACACAAAAATAATGGGTTCGTCCAGAGTTCGATCCACCGGGTCACCCAGGGTGCCTTTCGGTGCGGAGTTTGCGTGTTCTCCCCGTGCATACGTGGGTTTCCTCCGGGTGCTCCGGTTTCCTCCCACAGTCCGAAGACATGCAGATTAGGTCAACTGGCTACTCTAAA
>JAQQZX010000011.1:19181560-19207461 GCA_030068355.1 Notoglanidium maculatum
TGCCCAGGGTGTACCCCGCCTCTCGCCCGAAGATGCTGGGATTGGCTCCAGCTTCCCCGCGACCCACATGGATAAAGCAGTACAGATAATGGATGGATGCATGGAGTGTTGTGATTTGAGAACATAAAATGGATTATTTTTGTATACATGTGTTGTCTATATGCAATCTTTTCCCACTTATACCACTGTGATTTGCCAATGATTACAACCTTATATTTATTATTGAACATCACTTCATGCTTTTAAACTGTTACATTTAATTAGGGCCCAACCGATAAGAGATGTTTGGCACGATAACGTAAAACATTCTGGTCCGTGATGTCTGATAAGCGATATCATCAGCTGATACTCACCCATTTAAAAAAAATGTATATATAAACATCATGCTAATTGAAATGTATTAAAATATTGTGAATAGTACGTATATATTGAAGCGGACCTAAATGTACATGAAAAAAAAAATGTACTGAATTACTTATGTACAAATTATAGTCATAACTATTCATCTGGGAACATGTACATTTATTAGTTATGTGTTCTCAAGGTATATTCTACTTAACTAGAAAAAATATTTAATCCATCTTCATCACTCAAATATGGCATATATGCAATGTTAATACAGCTTTGAAATACTTTAGGATACTTTGTTTTTATATAAAAACTGTACAAAACAATGTCTGTTAAAACTAAAACATACAATTTGTATATGCTATTAATTTATGTGTACAGAAAAACTGACTTTTTTTTAAATAGCTGAACACGTTCACGTGCTTAACATGCCATTGCTACGCTGCTGGACTCTGCTTGGGTCAGCTGATTGTTGCGATTTGTGGCCTTCCAAACACACGTGTTGTTAACAGTGGAGTTGCAGTGTGCCCTCTGGTGGACAACTTACACAATGACAGCACTCACGTGACTGAAAGGCTAAACATTTCTGTCGTGAACACTCCTACAACTAAACAGTACAACTGTCCGTTATAAAATACTGACACTGTAGACTCCTTCCATGTCATTAACGTATCCTAAACATTTTCTTTGTTAAACAAAAGTCTGTTTATTATTAGCCTTAGATTATGTTCAGTATAGTCCCTGTGAATGAGATACTATAAAAATGATAACACATTAGAATTGATATTAAGCTATAATTTATGCTAACGTGCCTTAGCATTCCTTCCGAACAGTTATTGAACTTTAGCTCAACAGCAAGCCAAATTCTAGGTTTGTCTGAGTTAGTAGAATGTTTTCCTTATAAAGAATATTCCTTTTCTTTCTACATGTGTGTATATAACTAAGTTTTTTTTATTGTGATCCTTGAGGGGAATAATCCAGACTAATGGTTCTCAAATCTACAGCTCCGCCTGTGAATCATGTGATGCACCTATAAAATGAATTACTGACAATTTCACTTTGTACCTGTGATGTGACTTAAGGAGAAATAGACAGCCTAATAACTGACAGTAATAGCCAGGGGGAAGAAATAGGATCCGAAAATATGAATATCTGGGCTGATGCTGCCAGGGTCAATATCTGCTATTGTATTTAAGCAGAAATGAAAACAATAGCAGATCATTTTACGCAGCTTCATTGGACTTGTTCTGAAAATAAACCGTCGTCTCTGATCTTGTCGTTCTGCACACAGCTATACATGTGGAGTAGCATATTAGCCAAATCCATTATGACAATTTTAAGCAGTTGCTGCCAATACTAGCGCTTGAACAGATCCTACTGATTTGAAATGAATTAAAATCCTGAAAACGTCCAAAGTGAACCTGATACGACGATTTTTGTTTTTGTTGACGCGACACATTTTAATTTCGGAATGTTTTCCCCATACATTTTATTCCTCCCCTGTTCGTCTTCTCCCTTATTGTTTTGAAAGTTTTGACATCGATTTAATAACATCAGTTAACATTTCATTATGCAGTTTTACCGAGCTGTGAAATAAATGGCCACAGGCATCGCAATATGCTTTCGCAGAACTCGTTCGTATCAGAACTAATTCTCCTCTCTTCAAGTGATGAAATAATGAGGTCAACATCTGCATCCTTACAGCGCAGTAAAGTGACGGAGACTCGAGATGAAAACGTCAGCATGAGGAAGTGCTCACCATCACTGGTCCCTCTAAGATGGGTATGTGCAATCATGCACTTCTGATGATGCTCCCATGCAGAAAAACTCAAATCTGTGTCCAACACGACACCAAAATGTTGTCAGTTGGAGTAACTGACAGGCGACGAGTGTAATTTGAACAAGCCACAGATGCACTTTTGTAACAGTTGAATTTTTAACCTTTTTTTTTTTTAAAGCCCAAACACGAATCCGTATCGGACAGTCCTGCTGCCACCCAAATTCAGTTACAACCACAAATAATGCCAGCTAGATACACTTGCTCTGAGCACAGCAAGCCATGTTTCAATATTCTTCAATATCTGCAACTTATCTTGTTAGCGTAGCGGCACTGCAGAGTCGTCTTCCCAGCCTAACTGGCTAATGTTAATCAGGAAGGGGCAGAGCAGCTGCAGTCTGGCCTTCCCATGGGGGTATTTCTGCTGTAATGGCAGGATTTGCCCAAAAAGCAATGGGTTTTTCCTCACAGGAAGAAAAACCCCCACCAGTGGGTCACCCTTACATATTAATTTTAAAATATTTATACTGTAGAATGAGTACTCGGCTGATATTTAAAAAAAAAAAGTGATGTATAGCATCTTTAGCAAAGCCTCTTTAATCTGGTTATAAATCCACATTCGCCTTCACCTCAAATATTTTAACGCGTATGCATCTTTAAAATGTCATTCATTAGTCTTTCGCATTGCTTTCTGAAATTTCTTATTAAAAAACTACGGCATTACATACACAATGTTTTATATAATCAGTGAGCACTTTATGAGATAAACCTTTCTTGTAATAAATGTAGTTTATTATCTGTCCATTAAGACAAATGATACAGTTCAAGGAAGAAGCAGCGATATTTTGCCAAGTTCACATTTTATTGAACTCATGTAATGCATTTCTCAGACGAACATGTTGGAAATAGAACAATCTTAGTAAACCCCAGCTCAATTTTAAATCATAAAAGAGAGTTTGGTTGTTTTTTTTTTGCATGTTTCAATGTATGCCTTAACCGGCTCTTACTATCCCGTCCCTCTGTAAATGGTTAGTGTCAAACACATTTAATGGGCTGTTTGTAAGTTTCAAATTTAAAGTATGAATGTGTTAAAGAATTTGATCTCTCTGCATAAACCACCCTCAATGAAGGGACACCATTTGGTGAAACACGTACTGGGGCTCGGGCTAAAGGAGGGAGAGTGTGGGTGAAAAGCCAGGGAGATAAAGAGCTGCTCGACTCCGCTAATTAATCATTACACACATTTGGCTTTGTCTTCCGTTATCCTGTACTGGACCGCAATGAGTAATGTAAGGGAGAAAGAATAAGCGGCCAGGAAAAACGGGTAGGAGGAAAGACGCACGTTTAATCTACACACCACCCGACCGTCTCTTATTCAGCCCAGACAGCGACAGAGCAAAAATACTGAAGGGGATTTATTCACTTGTGCATCCGATTGCACGCAATACTCCTTATTCTTCACGAACACTATCTGCAATACTACATTCTGGGCCGATTGCTGCGAAGTTGACCGCATAGCTGATTCTTTTCCACACATGCTAGTGTAAGAATACTCCGAGATAAAGAGCTTCTGCAGAATCGTCTCCCGTATCCACTAAGCCTTTGCATATATCTGTAGTGATCAAATCTTCAACTTAGATCTGACTGCATGACCAACAGACTATTGTCTGCATTTTCCCCCCCACTTCCTCATTTTGATAAAAAGCAAGAATGGAACATGGTGGTCTACGACGCCAGCATTTTCTTTATGGAAACACATTGCGTATATCGTCGTACAGAAATAAGCTAAACCAGTAGATGCAGTTTATTTCAAATCAGCAAAACCATAGTCCCCCCCGCCCCCCAACCAAAAAAAAAAAATTAAAATAAAATAAATTCGCACACAGGTTTTGTAAACAAAGTTTCCCTTAAACCTTTAAGCATCTTTTTTTTTCGAATGTATTTCATGAAAATAAAGACTTGCGTTTAGATCACATCACCATACACAATTTGTTTGTCAAAAGTAAATCAGCAAAAATCTTCCGTCCTGAATCTTAAAAAAAAAAAAAAAAGAAAAAAAAAGGGAAAAAGCTCAACGAAAACAACATGCTAGTCATTACTTATAAATAACTCTGTTTTGAAACTTGTGGAATAATTAAGAATAATACATTTGAAATTGTAATATAGGTATGGCTCTGGAAGTTCTGCCTTTTTTTTCTCTTCTTTTTTTTTTTTTCTTTTTAAACAGAACCTTGTGTTCTTGTGTTTGTCTGGTGCTGTTGAGAGAACACATACATACACACACGCACACACACAAAAGCCATCACCTGTCCTTATCATTCAAAGTTAAGAACATGTAACACGAGCCAGGTTGATCACCAATGCTCTGGTGGTTCAAAGGCTATAGCAGCTTTTTTTGGTTTTCATTTTCTAATTTTTTTTTCCTCCATTATATGTTCTTTTATCCACATTTCCACCCCCTACTCTCACAGGCCCACCCCTCCCTCATGAAACTAAAGGGAAAAAAAAGAAAAAAGTAACCCCCCCCCCCTTTCTTTCTCTCTCCCCCTCTCTTACACACAAACACACACACACTCGCTTCTTGATCGCTCTTGCACACACTCGCACATCATCTCAAAAACAAACACAGACGATCCGTTGCCATTTTCCGTCGTCTCACCGATGTGAGCGCGCTACACACACGCACAAAATCGCACACACCTTCCACGGATGCGTGTCTGAACTTTGTCACTAGGTCACAGTCGTTTCTTCTGCTCCGGGCCCCTGGAACACGGTCGGACTCCACATCCTTTTGTGTAAACGAACACGTTAAGGCACCATTTGCACTGTGAGCGAGAATACTGCTGCTGCTCAAGGCAGGGTCCCGACAGGAAGGGAATCGTATGGCTCCTGGCTCCACGCTCCCCTTTGCCCATGTACCCTCTCGATTTCTTTTTTTTTTTTTTTTTAAATACGCACTGGCTCAGCTGCCCCTGTGCAAAAGGCTTCAGGAAGTCAAATAGACACTGCATATTGTAAGGCCCCCGGCAATGCATTTTGCATCCAGAAATGAAACTAAACCTCACCATCCGTGGACTCAATCTTCTTTCCGTTCAAAATAAATAGATCTTCCTTTTTTCTCTTTTAAATACAGGTAGCTATATATATAGTATTTTCTTTGCTTTCAAAAATGTTTAATCCTCTGGGTTTTTTTTTGTTTTTTCTTCTGTCCCTTGTTGTTTTTTTTTTTCCTTTTAAAGTCTGTTCCCAAAAACAAACAAACAAAAAAAAAAAAAAAACTAAAATGTTTTCCTCCTGGACATGCTTGACATCACTAGCAGGAAGAGTGGCTCTCTTCTCTTAAACAGTGGAGGCAGTGGTCAGAGGGAACAACAGGGAAGGGAAGAAAAGAGGCAAGGAAAAATATATTTATGAAATGTAGGCTTGTTAAAGGGACATAAAGAACAGGCAAAAGAGCAGAAAGGGCCTATAAGTAGAATACAAGGGGCGGGGGAACGAACAAAAACAAACAAACAAAAACACTCCAGGCTGTCTGATCCCCTGGCTGCCACCGGTTGTGGTCTTTAGGCTGAGAAGAGCTCCGATTGGCTGCTGGGGTCCCACTACTTAACGCCATGACTGCGCCCTCCGCTGGTCAAAGTCAGCAATGAGCCTCTTGATGTGGGCCAGCTTGTTGTGCAGGTACTCACAGCGCTGCTTCTCTTCGTGGTACTTTGGATTGTGCTGCAGGCAGATGACAGTCAGAAAGACAGCTTGCATTAAATTACTGCATAATAATAATATTAATAATAATAATAATAATAATAAAAATAATTCAAAAGAATTGACCTTTTCATCCAAACTCACTTGTTTGACTTTCTTGTATTCTTGAAGCACCTCTTCGTGCACCTCCTGCAAAAGAGAGATCAAAAACAGCTGGTTAGAAATTAGATCTCAGGCCATCTACAAACAAACAGAAACGAGCTATAGAGAAGCAATCACACCAGGGCTACAATGTGAAGTCGAACATGTCTTGCTTTTTGGTTTGTGATGGGCTGAAAGCATGCCGTACTGAATGGTAAAATCTTCAGTGCATTGTTCTTGCATTTCTTCATCTCTGAAGTGGGGGATGGGAATGTTGTCGCCTTGGATGCTGAATTTGTGGGGCGGAGCTTCTGGAGGCACACTGAAGGGAGGTGTGCATTTGTTTGGTTGTTGATTTCAAATATATCATTGCCTCAAAAAGGTAATGTTGGTGTGAATGTAAAATCGAATGCCTTGTTGGCGTTGCATTTCACTTTGATCAGTCCGCTGCAGTCACGCCGCACATGAAATGCAAACACAGCTCCAAGTCACACTCTGGGGTGTGGTTGTAATCGGAGAAAAGGCCTGAAATTGACACTTTCCAGGAAACGTTGTAAAGAAATGCTGCCCGAATGGTTTCTTCATTCCCACTGCATTGATTCCTGAACCCTTAATGATCAAGCTTTTCAGAATTACTACTAAAACCTGATAAAAGCAATAGGACTAAAAATAGTTGAACTGGGCCCTAGTCACATTTCTTAATTCTTAAAAACCCTGTGTGATTTTTTGCATCTGTTTGTTTTTTTTAAACTGAAGATAAAGTGACATAAAAGCAATGTAATGCGATTTTTTCCCCGGGTTCTCCTCATGTCACAAATAAAAAGAAACACCGTAGTAACTAATATTTCACTTGTTGCTTTACATTACGAATGCAGGGTAAGGCGTTTAGGGCTTTAGTTAGTGGGGAGTATGTATCCATGCCTGGTACTCTTTGGTTCCCGGTAGCAGGCGTCTGCACTGAGCGTCCAGCTGTGTGAAGCGTCGCGTGATGTTCTCCACACGAGCGTGAAGAGTGCGATATTCATCGTACTCCGCATTAAAGTCATCCTTGTAGCACTGCCTTTGATCCATAGACACTACCGCAGTGTATTTACTGTCAAAGATGGAGAGAACACACACGCACACAATTAAAACATTTATTTAAGCTGGAAGGGCAAATTGCAGTCTACAAAGCATGAAGTGCAAGAGATCAAACTCACTAAGCATGTTACCTACCAAAAAAAAAAAAAAAAAAAAAAAGTGAACTTACGCTATGTAATCAGGAATCACCGGTGTGGAAAGTTCAGTGAGCTCAGGTTTGCTTGTTCGGTCTATAGAGAGAGAACAGAATGACAAATAAGACATGTTGTTAATGACTCATTTTCCTCTGGAACAGGATCATGACCGAGAACATTTGACAAACTACCCATGTAGACACACCATGAGCTGGAATTTCAAAAACTCAAAGATAAATAAGCTGGAGTCATAAACCAAGTGTCAAATATTATGTTAGAGAAACATTTCAATAAATGGTGTCTTGCATTATTGATTCTTTCATCACCATTTGACTAAGCAAACGAGGGTAAGCTTAGTGCGCAGCAAGTTACTAAAAACAGACTGAACAATAGGTTATTGCACCGTACGAGAGCAAGACCAGCGAACGCGCCGTTCTGCTATGGCTGCTATAGAGATGTGAACAGCTTCTCAAATAGCAGTTCCAGGGACAGCGAGTAAAGGCCTCAGCGTGCTTCATGCAGAGACGATGTTTGGCTGGCTTCCATGAATAACCGTGTTATTGCCAAGTAAATGAAAGTTGTGTAGATGTGTGTAAACTTCACTCGCAGTGTCGTGCACAAGGCAGGCAGCTGGGTGAGCGTCATGGATTACCATGCTATGCAGCCAAGCCTATGATTGGCCGTTACAAACGAGTACATGTTGTCATGAAATTGTCCGTACTTCTATATGATGGCTGATACAAAAAGCACAGAGTATGCAAGCTCGTACGTGTCTATAGGTGGTCATGTCTTCACGCAATCCTTTCAGAGGTCATCTCCGGCATGACTACGGCCTTAGCAAATATTCACTTGCATATAAATCGTCTATAGGAAAATGTTTTCAGCGGGTGCAGCTACGCTGTTGTATAAACCGTGATAAATTACATTACATTAGAGTTCATGATTTGACCCGGTGTAAAATTACGCTACATACGAGTACAGTGCTGTTCTGATCATGTAAAAATGGAAGCAAAATACACAACTTAAACCCCACCTTCTTTGCGCAGTTCTGCATCTGAAGGGCTTTCCACTTTAGCTGGCGAGTGTTTCTCTGCCTCGGCACGGTGTCTCTTTCTCGGCCTCTCTTCCTTCTCAGCCTGTCCCTCCTTGTGCCGCACGCTTTCGTCCTCCCCTCTCCTCTCCCGCTCCTTGTCTTTGTGCTTCTTTGACTTCTTTTTGGGCTTTTTGCTACTGTTGGCTGCTGGGGATATGGTGGAGGCTGGGAGAAAGTTGCAGCTGGGAGTGAGGGAGCGAGGCGCGTAGCGTTCCGTCTCCTCCCCGCATGTGGAGCTTTGGTCCAGGGGCAGGTCCTGGGTTCCGCGGCCCTCGGGTGTGCTAGGCGAGTTGGAGTTTGAGCCAGATGGAGGGTGGGACACAGGGGGCTGGGACGAGGGGCCTGGGCAGGCTGCGGTCACTGGAGGAGCCGGTCTCTTCTCCTCAGTTTCTGTAGGCGGGCGGCGATCTGAAGAGCTCGGAGCTCCTCGGCTGCTGAGGTGGGAGATACGGGGTTTCTTGGACATCAGAGGGTCGATGAAGTCACCCTGAGGCTGGTGCTTCTAAGAAAGAGAAGACGCCCAGAAGAACATTTTAACTATAAATTAAGAAAAGATACATGTATACAAGAATAAAAAACTTAATAGCCAGAAATGTGTCAGTAACTCCAATAGCCGTCATGTCATTTTCCATACCTGTGGAGATGTTGGTTCTTTTGGAGAACTGCTGGATGACAGTGAATCTGCAGGCAGGCCCAGTTTACTGAAAAAGACACAAGTGTTTCCACTTAAAACAGTTTAGGATGCTTTCCAGTCTTTGAAAGTCTGGAGGGAATGTGATCAGGAAAGCAGTTGAGAAGAGTCACTCTCTGAAACAAACATCCAAGTTGTCCATCCACCTCTGCAAGGACTGGGATTGGACAAGAGGAACTTTTGAAGGCGTGCATTTGGTATTGAGTGTGTCACCTAGATGAATGATCATTTCTGAATGTAACCTACAGAATACATTTTTAATCCATTAAGTACCAGGAATAAACAATTCAGGAGGAGTCCGTGCTTCTGGCTCTCTAACTCCAAATCAGTTCCTCTCTAAAGGTCATTCGTCACCATATCTGCTAGTACACTTAACAGGCTGAGGGCTTACCGAGCTAAAGTCCGGTCCAGCTGAACACGCTCATCCTCCGAGTAGCCGGGCCAATCTCTTTGGACCTCGCGGTAAATGAAATCCTTTAAGGAGTACGAGTTATCCTTTGGGTTCAGATTGGCAACCTGAAAGGAAGGTCAGAGAGAACGGACTATAAGAATATCACCTTACTGTGCATTTTTAATGCTGACCTGCAGCACCTCATTAGAATCTTGAACTGCTCCTTTTAAACCTGGCTTGTAAGTACAGGTGCCTGAAGAATTATTGCTGCCCTTCATTTAGAAAAAGAACAACATTTCCACTGAAAGACCAAGAGAAATAGGGAAACAGAAAAGTGTTTGATCTATTATTTGGAGATCTCAAGTCTGAATACCAGTGTGATGAGGAGTCGAGGGAGCAAAACATGGCCGCGGGATACACGCTCTCTCCCACATCAGTGACCGCGACACTATGCATGTGCAAGGGGCAGATAGCGCATTCATCTGAGTATGCTGCACGGCCCGGTGATGTAACCTGAGCAGCAGTGTCTCCAACCTTGCAGGAACCTGCAGCAATAGACTCGGTACATGCAACTCTGAATTTCTGACATTTGATTGGGGAACAAACAAAAGTCCCTTCAAAACTGTAATTCCCCCTCAGAATTAGCGACAGTCTCCTCAACTCGTGGCACCAAATTAACATTTTCTGTTCATAGCAACACCAACACAAAGTAGCTCTTCTTTATTTTTCTTTAAGTTTTACTGCATATATGCTAGTATTTGCTTTAGACTGATCAACATCCAGACATAGTCGCTTGTTATACCTATAACAATGACAATATAGTAAGCTGTTTGAGGAGGTAAATATACATCGTCGCCCATATTTCCCCTGCTCTCTGTAGCTCGAATTCAAGAATGTCAAAAACGGAATTCCAAGTTCTGACTTTCCACTTACAAGGTAAAAGGGTGTACACACAGGAAGAGACTAGCAGCAATGTGGTGACCAGAGAACAGGGGATGTCAATGAAACTGACATTGCCGTTGGCGGCACAAAGTGGGCAGGTACCAAGCTAAACGTTGACTAGCGATGGGAGTGAAGGATACCGTCTGACCAATAAATATACAAGAAGGACACCTAGGCAACCAGAGCCTAGAATGTCAACTCGCGATCAATCGTCACCCGTCCAAGAATCCGAGGCGTCGTTTTTGTTTTGAAAACGCATGACTACTTACCTGCAAGCTCTGTGCGACAAAACCTCCACAAATTAGTGATCCCTTAAAAATCCATCTCGCACTTTTCATTCACGTGTCACGGAATGGATCGGTCAAAAGACTTTAAGATATATATACTTTGACAAAATATCCTTAATTTCATGTTATAAAAAAAGATCTATAGCATCGAAAATGGTGACTCACTACTCGGAGCAGAGGATTCTGGGAAGGGTGAAGCAGCCCATTTAAAGTGGAATGCAGCATTATTCTCAACGGGCCAAACGACGACACATAATTGATCTCGGATTTGTCCGAAACTGTAGTTTGAAAAGTCCTGCCAAGTTTTTGTTTGTCTCGTTGGAGGCCTTGGCATACAAAATTAAATAGCCTTACTGTAGCCAGGAATAGAACAAAATTAAAACGTCAGCCAAAACAGAAGAGTTAGAGATATCAAATTGCATTTTACCCGAAGCACAAATAATGCATCTAACACAGCCTTGGCCAAATGGCTAAAGGACCTAGTGGTCAGAGGAATTTTATTCTCCGTGATGGGATACGCAAAGCTCATCTGAAATGCATTTTCACTTCAGGAGGAGCTGCCAGACCTCAGCGGTGAGCCATGTCTGCATGTGCAACTTCTTTTTAAAAAATAAATAAATAAATAATAATAATAATAATAATACTAATTCACACAGACTTGTGTTTAATTATGCAAAATGAGCTCACTTGTAGCATGGCACCTTTAATGTAAATTTGCTCTCTGGTTTATTTTGTTGCTGGTTACAAAACTCTCAATCTATTCATGTGCAATACCTTAAGCTTGTCGAAGACAAGTAGAAGTAATTTCCCTCAGTTTATTATGGAGAAATCCACATCACAGTAGCCAAAGCAAAAACTAATGCGTCTTACTGAAACTCCTAAACGGCATTTTTGTCAGATTCTTCTGGTCATCTTATCCCTTCATTTCTGGTATAATGGCCTCTCCTGATTCACGTATACATGGGACCCTGACTGAAAAACAACAGTCCGGGAGCCTTGCCAAGATGCTTTAGTTGCTGAGTGGATAGATTTCACTTTGAAATAAGCCAATTCCGTAAAACTTACTGACCTATTAAACACGACACCCATCCGGCAGCAGTGTTACACGTGGTACAAGGCTCAGGGACAGCTAACCAACGTTTTCGCAGAGTAAAATTGTTCAGTGTGTGCACTGCAGGCAGTCCCAAAAGAAGTAAAATAAACAAGGTGCATGATCAGTATGGCATGACAGTGTATAATGCAAACACGCGTGCATGCATACAAATAGACAAAGCCACAAACCAGCGAGGCCAGTCGATACGAAGTTGCTTCTCACTTTTCAGTGCAGAAGAGAGAGAGTTTCAAATTCTCATCTCATACTCGTGTCCAAACAAGGAGAAAGACTTGCCCTCTCTTCCTGCAGAGATCACTTAGTGGTCACTTGCATTTTACACACAAAGTGCCATAAACGAGTGACATTTCTGGACTGAAACCACCAGGAGGAACTGAAAGAGGCCCTTTGTCGGAATATTCCCCATTCCAACAGTAAACAAAGAGAGCTAAAAAATCCCCCATCCAAATCATTACATTAAAATGGTTTCAAAGAAAGCTTGCTTACTGCATGTACTTTAAATCATGTGTGAGCGAGTTCAATACTGACACATGGACAGGATTAATCTGAAGTTTACTAGCTCTATATTCCAGAACGATGTGAGCAGACATATGGTGTGCAGCTGATTTTATGATATTATTTCATGCTCCAGTAGAGCACAAAATCTTTGCAGTCTTCTCACTGAGCTGCGAGTGCTACCAGTCTGATCTGCTGTGCTGGATGAAATTTAGCCCGGACAAGTCAAATCGGTCATTAAGGTTCATGTAATAACAGTCGGCTAGGGTCCGGGAGTCCACATGAATCCGGGCTTGTGCCGGGTTTCACATTTCTTCTCACAGCGCCGAATCGCCAACCGTTCAATGCAGCATACCTCATTTTCCGTCCCTGAAACTTTTCCAGTTGGGCTCCCACCAGGGATATTTCATAGCAGGTACTTTATAAAATGCTGAACTATTCTATACACTAGAGGTATGCATGCCTCATGTACAACAGGCCTGAACCTGAGTCATGAAGTCTGATCTCATATATAATGCCATTAAGTGTGACCTAATATTCTGATATTTCTTATTTATATTCAATAAGTCAATAACATCCATTAAGTGATATTGCAATTTTATTATTTTTTTTGGTTGAATGCCCCCAGGCTTGCTATGATTGCCTATTAGCTAGAAAGCCCAAAAACGACACGAATTTAAGCAAGCTTAAAATGCCTGAAGCACTAATAAGCACCCATAAGCTGTAAAATACCCTTTATCGATGGTCGTGCTGACAATTATAATGTATAACTTGAAGGAAAAAAAAAAAAAAAAAAAGAAAATCTGTAAATGGTAAGGCAATGCAAAGTGATGAACAAAAGACACAAACATTACATATTTTGGTTTCAGTAACGACTCAATTTATGTACAAATGGCTAGATGCGCAGAAACACCAAAACCTGCACTTGAGCATTCTCGCTGTGCAGAAATTCAGCATCGCTACATTCCTCATCTTCCGCAAGGTGAAATCACCAATCGGAGATTTTCTGCAAAGCTCTGCCTCCTGCCACGGCCTTTCGTCTGCCCTTCTCACTTTAATACCTTTTTATTATTCTCTCTGCGTCCTAATCCTTGCTCTCGTTACCTGCTGTAAAGTGCTCCCCAGAGAGTTGCGGTCCTTTTGGCTGATCCCGTCTCGCTGCAGCCTGGCCAAGACCTCCAGCTTCTTGTAGGAGCGCAGAGCCAGCAGGTGGATGATGCGCTCCCGGTATGGCCGCTGGGACACTGGGTTGTTGGTAAGGCACTTGCGGATGGTGTTGGCTGGGTTCATGGGGGTCGACCGTTTCCTCTCTGGGACCAGGTCGGGGGCAGAGGGAGCTGGCTTTCGGATCTGCACCTTTGCACCTGTGCGAAGGAGAGAACCGAGACTATATATATAGGGATCAATTAAAGCCCTTACGTCAGCGGATAATCAGCTTAATCAATCCTCTGAGTTTTACCTCAACACTGTGCAAGTCACTCCATAAGAAAGAGCTCTAGGAAGAAACGCGCTTGACAGTAAAGCCTCGGGGACAGCTGCGACACTGCTACGCTGCACTGACTCGACATTTCCGCTTCTTCTCTTTCGCTTCCTTACTTGGCTGCTTGATGCAAATGCCCCCTCTCCAATTCCCCAGGTGCAGGAAGCACACACACAAGCAGTGCAAAACTTTTCTAGCTAATAGTGCAGCACCTCCCAGGGGGCGGGGGTATTTGGGGGCAGATACTCCTGCTGGGACACCATTAGGAAAACCAAAATGGGTTGCCTTTGTGTTTTGTTGTCGCTTTCTGTGTACTTCCAATTATCTTGTACTTGTTTCTGGTCAGCCACAGCTGTATTGATGTAGAGGTCTGGAATAGACAAAACGCTTCGAGAAAAAGCATCAAATGCTGCGGAGGGAAAAATAAATCTCTCCAGGACTCAATAAGAAGAGTGTGGCTGGTATAGTGGAGAAGATAATGCCTTAAAATGGCATTATTCTCTTTAACAACAATCAATCTGTTGCATTTGCAACCCAACCAATCCTTCCTTCATGGTTTTCTTAGTTCTCTCTTTTTTTTTTTTTTTTTTAAACCTTGTTTTCATACAGAAACAAGGGAAAAAAAAAAAAAGAAATAAGAAAAAGATAAAAAAGCATGGGTAATGGGGATCATATGTTTGTCTGTAAAGAGAACTGGGGCTATATTGCGAAGAAACATGGCTATTTTTATACTCTGTGTGTTGCCAGGAATCCTGTTGTGGTTTTTTGTTGTTTTTTGAAACATTATCATGCTCGAATGTTGCCCTCGCCCTTCCTCATAAATAAAAGGATGTTGGTGTCGTTGAACCAATCACATGACACGAGCAGTTGTAGCACAGAGATTTATCAACGAGCTTGCTCATTCGAGATCGGCACATGGAGCAAATGTATTCGGAGGTACTGCAAGCAAAATGTGCACGGCTTTAAATCTACTGAGAAAGGAGATTAGATGCAACAGTGAACATGGAGAGAGAAGGAAAAAAAAAAAAAAAAAAAAAAAAAAAAAAGAATGAAAAATTGCAAGTTTCATTGACTAACTGTTCCAAGACAGCTGTCTGTGGGTGAAAATGCAACCTGTCCTTCCAGGATTTCATTTTATGTCACTATTCATTCAAAAAAGCACAAGCTTCCATAAAACGGTGAGAGAGAATAAGCCAGATTATCTTGACTAACTTACTTTCCCTCACCCTCATCCACACTACCAGAACCTGCTAATGAGTTTACAGTCTAGTCTCATGTTTGCACTCTGTAGATAAAGGGACCTGCACGTTAATCCAAACAGAGCCACCTGCCTCTGAACTGCCCTCCAGGTTTGATGACCTTGGTGCCCCTCTTACGCGTGTCCTCCTCGGCCTGCGTCATGCGCTCTCTGGTCACCTGGTAGGAGTCGTTGGTGGCGCACACTGTGATTTTGTCCTGGATCGCCCCCAGAGAGGACAAGTGGGGGACCCCGGAGCTAGACGAAGCACACACGAGCTTAACACATGGGAGCGCTCATAACAACAGCCAGAAAAGATGTTTCTTGGAAATGGCTTTTCACCTGGACACACGCTGCTGAATGCATTCAAAGCTTCCCTGAGGATTGTCCTTGCCGACATTGGACAGGTAGAAATCGAAGATGTGAGAGCCATCCGAGACGTCAGACTTTGGAATCCTGATGCGCTGTAGGATTGCAAAAACAACACGGGATAAACCTGGCTGACAATGCTTGCAAAATGATACATGAACTTGAAAAGATGCACCACGAGATGTGAGGGGGGGATTCACTTGCTGAAAAATGTGTTTCGCACTTACCCCAAATGCAGCCGATCAGCCACAGTGTTTGGTACGGTATTAAGAAAGATGCGTCTAACAAGGCCATGTCTCCTACAAATCCTGTATGAATACATTATCTAACCCAGCAGGCACGTCAAAGCTCCACTGTTCTGCCCAGTTGCATGCTATCCCCAGAAGACCAATTAACTAAGCTACAAAGTGGCATCCTGCATAATTTATCTCAAAAGTATAACTGACTAATTATGTGCATTAATATAGAGTGCTGAAAATATAAAACGAGTGTTTGAATCCCCGGAAGGGGCGACTAAGTAGTTCTTCCTTTCTTTATAATGTCTCTGATGATGAAGAATCAAAGACAAAACGTCTTTAGGCATGATTTCAGCGATGCGCTGTGGTGTTCTTCACATGTAGCCTAGTGCGTTGACGTGAGGTTCGGTTAGTGTTTCCATGTCCCTTAAAAATGACTAATCCTGGAAAGATTGTCTAGCATCTGTTCCAGCTAACTGCTACATACCTACTATTGCTAAGTCCACACTAATACGGTTTAGTTTTAAAATGCATCACTTTTGCTGACGCCCATACCACCTCCGGAGTTGACGAGCCCCTAAAACGGAGTGTTTCGGCTGCGTTTTAGTTTGAAATCTCCAGAGTTGCGTTTTAGCGCGGGCGAGGGAAAACGGAGGCTTTTGGAAACGTTGACACAGACACCAAAGTTCTCATCCTGATTGGGTCTCATCGGTCAAGACTTCTGATTCGTCACATTCCTATCACGTGACTTTTTTTGGAAGATCAAGCAGCATCAACCTCAACTACCAGTGGTGAATGCGGCACGGATAACGAATTACAAGTGTTGCTGGAACATCTGCATTTTATAATGCTACAACTGCCTACATGCACAGGAGGCAAGCTGTTATTTGAACGGTCAGCAAAGCAGCAAGCGACCGCAGAGTAGATGAGCTGCTTCCTCTTTACACGGACGCGCGCATGCCCAGCGTACGGGACTGGTCATGTGATGTGCGTTTTCAGGCGCGTTAGTATGGGCGAAGGTTATTTCTGACGCGGTGCTAAAACACACAAGATTTTTTTCATTTTAAAACTAAAACATATTAATGTGGACTTAAAAACTACACACCTTGGACTGTGCGTGTAGTGTAGCAAGATTTGGTAAAGAGTAGCGAGCCACAGAATCAAGATGTTTTGTGTCACCGAGTAAAATACAAACCAGTTGGAGCTGGAAGTTATTTTCGTTTCTCTGGGAATTCTCTAGATGTGGGTTTGTTTTTTTTTTATAACTAACTCTTTCTCTTGATCTGCATTATAGTACAATTCCACCTTCAAACTTTGAAGTGGAATGAATAAAGCTGCAGTTTTAATAAAAATATAAATGACTACAGGATGGCTGCGCCTGTGATATTACCACATTCAGTAAGTCATAAACCATTCTGGAAGGCTGACTAAGCCACATGTTTGTCAGATCTTGGGTAAGAGGTGCTTCTATTACATTTGAGGTACAATACAAAACTAAAGAAGCAAACGGTTGGACACTGAGCATGTTTTGGCTGAGCGATTACATTGTGGTAAATGGGAAAAGCACTAATTTAAACTGAACATGTGGAGACAAGGAAACAGACTTTGAGCATAACTGCATAACCACAAGGTGGTATTAACAGCCTCAGAAGAGCAAACTCTGGCGTGGCGTGCAGGGTCAGAGGTTAACCAGCTATTTTTACGGTCGAACAGTGAAAGCTGAAAAGCCTCAGACTCGACCCTCGGGCCAAACGGACACTCCTAAACACCAGGGGTAGCATTAGGAGAGCTGGGAAACGCAAACACACGGCCTGGTTGCTGATCAGAAATAAAATGCGTTCCATCTGTTTTCATGCAGCTTCGCTGAAAAAAAATCATTCATGCAGCTGAGGATTTGAAGGTTACCACTGAAGAGCAAATCTCGGTGTCAAGTGTCCACCTACCCCTTGCTGTCCTTGGAAACGTATTGTTGGCTGCGAGGACGGTACATTCTGGAAAGAGAAGAAAAGAAAAGAAAAAAAAAGGAGAAAGAAGGCAAAGTAAACAGTGAGTCCAAACTATAGGCCGCACAAACCAGAAAAACTACTTGGATTAACAGAGTACTTCACATACAAATGATAATCGACTGTTTATTTAAACCAGAAAGAAACAGGAAGGAAAAGGTTTTCTAAATCTTGTCAAACTACCCTGACCGAGCCCCACCTCTGAGCTACGACGCTGTACGTCTTCCCCTGGAAAAAGCCCTGGCCGACTTTACCTGACCCTCATTGTTGAAATGAATTGCTCAGGATATCCGTACTGTAAATCTGCGCCGTTTCATGTAGGTGTGTATTCATTCCTGTAAAAACAGTGTTGCTCTTGACCGATGCCGTGTGAGTAATGAAAAACAAAGTGGTGTGCTGAAAAAAACAAACAACAACAACGCTGTGGTGCGATCTAGCCCGATGTCACGCGCCATCATTTGTTTTATCCCTCTAATGCCATTTTAATCATTTAATAAAGAACAGCACGATGTAGTTTTTAATCCATTTATAGTTACATTTCAGGTTAGGGAAGGGCCGCAAAACAAGTTCCTTTTGTCGGTGACTTTATAACAACCATAAAGTCATACTTTCATGAACTTCTCTTTTCTGTTTCACTTTAAGTTAATAAGACACAAAAAGCTTTTTTTTTTTTTTTTTTTTGTTACAAAGAAACCGCAAAGTTCTCCTTTCTAAAGGCTTAAAGGAATAGCTTTAAATCGAACCCTAACACAGCGCCGACACTGGAGACTCCTTCCACTAGCACCTCATAGAAAACACCAGCATGTCATCAATTAAAAGGTGCAATCATTTAGTCCATGACTTTGGGGAGTAGCGCTTCTGAAGCAGCACTGAAAGGAGAGGTGTATTCGCTTGGCTGTGGAATTCAAATAAACGTTCTTTCTCCAGAATCGATGACTGACCAACCTTACCCTAACGCACCTTTAACACACAAAATGAGCACGTTGACAAAGCTGGGATAGCTTACATCTTGTAGCCCAACTGTCCTAGCTGTGTGGTTACAAATAAGTCAAATCTTCTGACCAATCAGGATCGAGAAGGTGGTACAACAATGCCTAGCCTGCTTGTTTGCGCTCATCAGAAAACTACACAAGACAGAAGAAACAACCAATAAATCTTTTGTTCAAACTGGAGCCTTGAAGATCGCTTGCCACACTGAACTGCTGTGCACGCCAAGGCAAAGTGTGCAAACTAGGCTTGTCTATACGTGTTTTTTTCTTTTTAAAAGACAACACGATAAAGAACAAGTTCAACCACTATGAAATTCAGGCATGCAGAGTGCAAGCATGTGCAGTGGATCAATACAAGGAGTCCAATATACACCAGCTTGGTGTGCCTGTCCTGAACAGAAATTAATAAGAGCACATCTTCATGGTTAGTTGAATCATTGAACACAAGCAGAGAGACCATCGATCACAAGTAGATGGCTGTGACGCCTGCCTCCAAAGACTGCAGGTGATTGGACAGGTTTCATCCATTTCTCTTCCTGAATGAGTCACTAAAGGCACTGATTCAGTTTTACGTCAGGCATTGCGTCATTCCGTTGCTGCTGATGGGTATTGCAACTGCAAACCACTAAATGGAAAACCACAAACCAAAGGAAAATTATGACGGCCTGTAGAGACACAGAAGGACCTGTCCGTTACTACAGAAATACAAAACAGATCGAATCGAATTCCTCATACCTTTATCTGACTTTAGAGGCAAGGCAAGTAATTTTGAAGAACCCGGCCAGATTCTGAAAGTATCTGATAAAAAAAGACCCACCCCCTTCCTTCAGCCCTCACGCCTCCAAAACACACGAACGCGCATTGCCTGACTACTGCTGGAGGATGAATCCATGAGAGCGAGCGTTGTAGAGCGCCATGGTCATATCAAACCACCTCAGGTCTCACTCACATGTTTAAAAAAAAAAAAAGAAAAAGAAAAAAAGTGAACAAATTGCTGCCAAAAAAAGAACAGCAGAATCAACATCATATTTTCATTTTTCTTCCAGAAGCTCATCATGCACCAGCAAAAAACCCAAAAAACCAAACAGCAATGCAAAGGTCCAGCATGAGCATATCCATATTTTTTTACTGAACAAACAGACCAGAGTTCCACTTTTTTGTTTTCCACTGGCTCATAAGCCCCAGGCTCGTGAACTCACAGGTCAAAGTTCACCTAGATAAACTCGGCACAGCATGAGAGTAACCAGAAGCAAACGTGTTCATCAGTGGAAATGACGTTTCTACCAGATCGGTTTTCATTCGTTTCATCCGAATGCTAATTTAGCTGCAAAAGCAGAAAAGAATAGCTTCATGTGTTTTTGTATCACCATAGCAAAGGGCTCAAAGGTCATAAATGCTAGAACGAATTTATAAATCGCATAGCATAGTAGCGGAGATGCTGGCACGTCTGCTGCTGGTGCTTTTTCTTAACCTCTGAAGCCGTATTTTCCATCTCATGTACGCCGAACCTGATCCGTAACCCCTTGAGAGTCAGTAAACTGACTCAAATCTGGACTTGTGTGGTCAGCAGCTTGGATGAGTCAGCGAGGTCAGGGAGTCCGTTCAGAGCTGGACATTTGCAGAATTTCGTGTGCAGCAGCAGTTTGTCTTGAGCTGGGTGTGAAGAGTAATTCTTTTAATTAACACAAAACAACAATGCTATTTCTCCATTGCTCATGCTGTTCTGCCTTGGCTACATGTTCGGGCTCAGGAGTCAAAAATGTCACATCTACTTCCAAAATGCTGTGCAGTCAAGACAATGAAACATTTGACCTGATCGCTTGAAGTAGCTAGAACATGTACTTAATTAACGTCAACAGTACTGGTTTATTCAAGTAAAATTGTAGTAAAAAATAAATAAATTTAAAAAAATAAATAAATAAATAGCACCGTTAAGTTGACATTCAATCTAGATTCACAAGCTAGACCTATAACATTTGCATAAAAGTCCGGAAATTTTAATCACTAAACATGGCCATGAACTGCCTACTTTCACAGGACGTATAGCAGATTACTGACCACAGATATTTTTCCATAGTCTGTCAGCAAACCCACAAGATCTCACTTACTCACCACTACATATAAAAACTCATTCTCATAACTGCAACACCTTTTCAATCCAGTGACTATCATACACTGAAATGCTCCTGGTGTTGCAGTGCCCAAAAATGTCTGCACATGGAAGCTGAACAGACTTTGCCTTCAAGATCCTGAAGCTTATGGCCAGAAAAGTGTACCAAATAAATAAATAAATTTCCTCCACGGGCAAAGCGTTTAGATTATGACTACATTTAAACCGGGATTTTTTTTCGTTGCATTGTTTTCCGTGCATGAACCTGAAATGGTGCTCTAGTGGGCAAATAATGCACTTTTTATTCTATAGGATTAGATCACCTCTAGTAGTAAGCAAAAATGAAGGCAGCTGGGTTTCAGCTTAATTGCGTGCTCAAGACGGAAAAGTCATCTATAAATAATATTCCTGCTTGAAAACAATTTGGAGATGGCAGATTAATGGTGTAAATCTACCTACGGTAAAGTCAGTGCCTCCTTGGGACATGCTCAAGAGAGTGATTTGCACAGGCTGTGGTTTATATAAACACAACGCCAGATTACTGATAATGTTTGCGATAAATACAAACTAAACATTCAAAATCATGTTAGTAGGCATGTTTAAAACAGTCGCTTCATTTATTTACACAGAAAGGTTCTAATATCGCCATTACTGCGTGTTCTCTATGCAAATCTGTTCCTGTCAAACTTGCAAGTAAACAAATGGAGAGACCTAATTTAAATGAATAAAAATCCTGATCATTTTTAGATCACTTGGGAAATCTTACAGAAAAGTACAGATAAAAATCAAATATACAAATACACACAAACTAAAAACCCTCAATAATTCTGCAAAACACCCGCTCCACCACCAGCCTTCAGTTATATTCAAATGACAGTAGGGTGCTTTTGCAGAGGCTTGTACAACCAGATCAGTTTCACATTCCCCACCCTCCAAACCCAGTCTTACTGCACATATCCGCACAGCGCTGCTCACGTTACAGAGCAGCAGGGAGAACCAGGCCCAGACGGTTCTCCTATAACTGCTAAATCACCAAGTACGAGCCAGGACGAGAGCAGAGCAAGAGCGAGAACGAGAGGTCTGCGGGACTGCAGGCTCAGCATTAACCCTGCTCGCTGCGTAACCAAGCAAGATAAGCTACCACGATTATATCATCAATTCCATGCTTCGACACGCCTGATGCACAAAATTAACAACAACAAAAAACCCAAACAAACAAAACAAAACCCATCTGTGCGCCGACATGAAGAACCCACAGGCTCAAGTTGGCATTCACGGTCATAAGTTCATGCATGCCTTCGCTTCTTCGCCCCTGCAGTTACAGCTGGTCTTGGCACGCCTCCAGAGAGATTAAAAATGACTACCAATGATTAACAAATGTTCTTCACGGAAAGCATGCTAGAAAACACCCAACACACGCTTCACATAAACCCAGTTCAAAATAGAACAGATAGACCGAAAAAGTGTCACATTCCTCAAGGAAAAGAAAAGCATGCTTTCGCAAATAAGCCGACTATAGGCTTAACATAGTGCAAGCTTTCTAAATCATCTAAATCCAAAACTCTTACTGTTTGCATGTCACGAGAGAACGGAAACACTGTGGAATTCTCCAAGCTCGAAACTTATCCTTTAAAAAATGCCACTGGCAAAACTATTTATAGCTTGTAAATATGGTTTTAGGGTGCCAAGTATAACCTGGGAAAAGAGAAACTGGAAGAATTTCCATTTCCACCGCAGTAGAGATCTTCCACCATTGGGTAGACAAACGGTATGTTCATTAGCTAACCAACAGGCAAGTAAAAGCTGTACTGGGTAAAAATTATTCGGCCAGATCGCACATAGAGCAGCAGGTGATCTGGAAATGTGCGTTCTAGTTACAGCATACAGCACTGCGAAGCACATTAGGTTTAAGCATCGCGTACCAAATAAAAACTTTTATTTTGTAAGTCAGTAGGATGTAATGTGCTTATTTTCTTTCTTTGGTTATTGAACCAACTTGTTACTTGTTGCAAAAACGCTGCATGTACAGCTGTGGGATTGCTGAAAGAAGTTGTTCTAGCAGCTATAAAGCTACTTCTTGTTGAATTTGTCGTTTCATTTCAATCGTTTTTCATAGTACGTTTTACAATATCCAGCATGGGAACTCCAGTATCCAGCACTTCTTCTTTGGATCCGATGAGAGACGGTTTCTCTGTGGTTGACCCGCCCGTGGTCAAGTCACAGTGTCCGGCTGCTGATGACGCAAAAGCAACGTGATGAAGTGGTACGTGACAACAGCACATTTTTAACCAATTCAACATATTTTGAGTTGGAACCTGAATCACGGCTACGAGCGTAAGCAAGCTTCAGCAAACCAAAAGTAGCAAGAATGTTTAGTCTGACAACCAGGCTGCCCTGACAGGAAGCGGTCAACCCAACATTCGAAATCTTAAAGCCTGGTCAGTTGGCCAGCCACCAGATCCGGCGTCATCAACCGGAAGACGGCGTTCCGAGTCCGAAGACGGCTCTTCGGATCTGGACCCTGCAAAGAAAGCCTTGAACCTTGCGCTTGGAAAAATACTGTAGCAGAGCAGATCAATGTGTGGAAGGAAAAAAAAAAAAAACAGGCTGTAGTTCAGAGACTCGAGTACGACTTCTGGAGCAAGTCCACTGGTCTTGGCTAATCGCATGGAATCGTGCAAATTATTCACCTCATAGAGAAAAGGTTTTATAGACTTGTACTGATTGAGTCTCATTTACATGGCTTGCTCAACAGGAAAAAAAAAAAAGATGAAAAATACAACGGTTTAAGACTGGACAACTTCAAGATTAAAACATATGCACCTCCCCAGTACAGAGTACATTGAACCGGTCAAAACTGGTAACACTTCAAACTGATGTGTCTTAATTATAGCTGTGAAGTCGTTGTTCATGATCAAGCCATGCAGTCATGCCAACTCTTTATATGCAATTGGATCCTTGTACATTTTAGTCAAATACCCTTATATCGGTGATCAATATCGATTTGATTACATGTTTATTACACCAATTTCCCCCAAAACAACAATGCTCATATGAAGTGAGAAGTGCATAAACAGTGTTCAAAGAGGGGGGGTAAAAAAATCATGCTTCATCACGTCCTTTTTGCAAAGTGAGTGCAGTTGAATAGTGAGTGCTGTAGGCCTGCTGTGGCTTTAACTCAAAGACTGCCTCGTAAGCACTTTGAGTCAGTGTAGAGCTTTTTAAAAAAAAAAAAAAAAAAAAAAAAAAAAAAACCCAGACAATGCAACTGTTCATGAGGCCATGAAGCTAATTTCTCTCCGTGTGCTCACGTCAAGCAATTCTCCCCGCTGTTAAAGCTACAGAAATGTCGAGAAGGATGAAAGTTAACCAGCTAGCTATATATTCGCATACTATTTACCTCAGAAATGGCTAATCAGGCATGACTAGAAACATAAATATACCTGTTGTGTCAAACGTAATCATTTAATAGGTCGTATATTTACCAAGAATTATCATTATTTCTATTTATACTAATTTGTTGAAGCGTTTACACAAAAACACTTTTTATTTAGCTTGCTACTTAGCGCCCGACTTGGCAGCTAGCTAGTTTTTTTTTTTTAAATCTAGTACGCACCAGTTTAGCCGACTAGCTTGCCAAGGAACCGTTAGAGAAAAAACAAATACGGACGAAAAAGGCACTAATAAGTTCATTGTTATTTGTTTAAATCACGGATATCAGCACATTATATTTGTCGTAGCTAGGAAATACGTCGGTTTGTGATTTACCTCAATTAATCCTCTTAGCTAGTTACCTCAGGGCATGTCACCTGGCTAGTCTGGTTAGCAAAAGGGGGGGGGATAAAGACTATATCGACCTAATGAGCAATATAAACAGACTTATATAGCGGCCACTGGGTTAATAATATTTCAAAAACTTTTCTGTGTGTATACAAACCGTATTGAAATACCAAACACTAGTTTAAGAGTCGCTAGAACATTTTCCCCCCTCGAAACCTGTTTGCTAACCTTTGCTTTCTTCAGCAATGCTAGCAAATCAAGCTCACTTTTACTTCACCTCAAACGGCTGCTATTTCATACAAAAACACCCCATATAGGGTGCAGAAGCAGTTATTTTAAACCCTGTGTAGTGCACCTATATAGGGATTCAGTTGGGGTTCAGACTTAGCAGGCTTAGCTTACGAGCTAGCGGTATTAGCACGGATATTTGAAAATATAGTTTTAACATTTACGCCCTAAAGCTTGACTCCTCTAAAGTCACACATTGCTCCTTTTCACTTCTTCAGAAGTGGTTATATTGCCTAAAACAACCAGTTCACAGATGAAATGAAATGAAATCCTGGCTGTAAAACTCAAACTCAACCAGCTGGCTAACTAGCTGCCCTCAATCAGACATGTTAAGACAACTTTGTATTGTGAAACACCATGAAAAACAAACATCACGATATCTCCAAAACGCGTTTAACTGATTTCATTTCAGTTCCTGATCCAGTTGCCAAGTCGTGTAGAATTCAATGATCAGGGCGATAAAGCGGATTTGAATGGAAAAGCTGGCTGGGTAGAAGGTGCTTATGTTATACACAGCAGTTGACAAAGTTTGTCTAGCTCGGACAACCAATTCGGCATCGTTTGGTACAAAGTAGAATAAAAAAAAAAAATACCGTTTTAGTGTTTTTAATCAGAAGTTAACCGGGCATTGCTTGCTAATATTAGGATTGCAGAGCTGGCACGAGCCAACATTTTGCAGGATTCAGAAATCTAACGTTTATTTAGTTAAACGGCTTTAAAAGAAAGCTCGCCTTATAGTCTAATGGGGTTTTCTTTGTTTTTTATGTCATGTAAAGATTTTTTTTCTTTTTTACAACACTTCCTAACTACGTCTTTTTTCCTCTTTATGGGCCAGCATATTATAGTGCGTGGCACTGCTGTCTCTTCATCCAACTCTAGGGAAGTTGATTAGACGACAGTATCATGTTTCAAATCATCCCGACTTACCTTACAGTTTTGGTAGTTTTCTAGCGCCCGTATGGCCGTCTCGGTAAGTTTTACGTGCAAAACAGTGATTCTGTCGGCATTGCGGCCGCAATTGAGTCCGTATCTCCCGTCCTCGGAGAGAGCGGCCATCTTTACCAGCCTGCCACCATCGTCCCTCTGACGTAGAGCCTAAATCAGCCAGAGCTTCTCTCTCTCTCTCTCTCTCTCTCTCTCACACACACACACACACACTCCGAGACATTAATACTCCTCACATATGTTTTATATTTCTCATTAGACAGGATGCCACC
>JAQQZX010000011.1:19223784-19238505 GCA_030068355.1 Notoglanidium maculatum
TGTGTGTGTGTGTGTGTGTGTGTGTGTGTGTGTGTGTGTGTGTGTGTGTGTGTGTGTGTGTGTGTGTGTGAGAGAATCTTTTTCTTTGTACTGGACCCATGGGTCAGCCATCAGAGCTAAAAAAAAAAAAAAGAAAAAAGGAAAAAAGACCCCCCTGCAAAATCCTACACACAGACAACAAAGCGTTCACTTGCAAGATAACTTTACAGTTTATTATGATGAAAAACCATATATTATAATATTCATACATATTTGAAACTATATTGGTTTTTGTAAACAACTTTAATCAATCAACATATATAAACACTGACTACACTGAAAAATGAATAAATTACAGGATGTATGTAAACGTTCTTCGTTCTCTCTCTTCCCATCCTTATATCATTTATCTCAATTTTATATTCTCTCATCTGGCAGAGAAGTGGGGCTACAATCACAGAACCAGGCAAACTCAAACTACACGCCTGTTGTAAACATAAGTGTTAATGCGTTTGTCTCATAAATATAAGATCCAGGTGATTCACTTAGCATCATGATGAGCAAACATTGCAGCATTCAAGCTTGTTTTACTAACATCAATCACAGACAATAACTTTCAAGGCTTTATAACAATAAATAAGTTGGATTTATTCATGTATAGTTCGGAAATACGTTTCTGATATACGTTTGTTTTTCTATTCATTTGCATAAATTACTAGGAATCCATAGAAAAATAAATCTTTATTTCATATTATGAATGGTTGAATATACAAAGTAAGCTGATAGTTCCCTATGTACGCCATGATTTCCACGATGGTCTAACAACTCTTTTACATATTTCATTGTTCTCATATCCTTTGAGGATTTTTCCAAACCATTCACCCATGTGGCCTTGGAAAATTAAACATTTTAAGAATCTGCTTGGATGAAAATGAGGTGCTTGATAAAAAGAAATTGTGCAAAATCCATGCAGAAAACTGCAGCATTTGAGCAGAGTCGAGTTTATAAAGTGTGGACTGGAACCAAATCATGGATGAACTCTGGTATATCAAAATACACATAATTATAATAATTATAAACATTATCTATCCTGTATAAACAATCTAATGAATCTCTTTATATGCATATCTGTGTAGATTTTAAGATATTTTTTCTTTACTCATTTGTGGAAATAAAAACAGATTTTTAGTAACAGATGAACGTGAGAGAGGCCGAGTAGATTTACAACACAACTTTATAATCACTTTTGCATATTAAATAGAATACTATGTCATTAGGTTCTGAAGAAAATATTTCATTGAAGTAGCGCATGCAGAAAGTGGTGGCCGTGAAAGCAGCAAAATGTAAGCAGCTATAGGGCAGAGAGGGCCCGGAATGAGAAAGGACATGGTCACAGGTCACATGACAGGAAGTAAAGGAGCACCATACATCCAGCAGTAGGCATTTACCACATTCACGTCATGTCGGAATTACATGGGTTAGAGATTTCACCTTGTCATGTCGAACAAATAAAAATTGTAAAAGGTATAATTACATAATTATTCACCCCTGTTGTTGTGAAGCCCTGAAATTAGTTCTCGTACAGCCAGTCGCCATCCCATCACAATTGTGAGCTCATGTATGCAGAAGAGGGTAGATAGCTCTTTTCTCTGAGTGCTTTACATTGCCCTGTGATGCAGCATGAGCAGCAGTTTGAAAAGATATAGAGGTTGGCTTCACATGGCTCAAAGGAAGCATGTTTTTGCCATGCCATCCCCAATTGGTAGCTTCTGTGTGATAGAGGAGTGTTAGCTAGTGGGTCAGAAACTGGCAAGAGCAAATTAGAGAGAAAAAAAACCTTTTGCCATCAAGAATCATGTAATAAGTGCTACTGTCATGTGACCTCCAAATAAATGTACCTGATCCTGGACTGATCCAGAGTTAATTAGAGATATACCTAGACAAACAGTATCATGAAGATCAAGGAGATATCAAAACTCATCTGGGTTAAACCACAGCTTGGACACATGTGAAAGCTAGGCCTGTTTGGAGTTTGCCAAAAAGGCATATTAGAGTCCCTGCAAATGTGGGAAACTGTAGTCTTGTCCAGTGAGTACAAAGCACTAACTTGGCATAACACTGCTCATCACCCTGGACAATAATCTCTACAGTGATGCATGTGATGGCAGCATCATGGTGAGTTCCACTTTGTAACACTATAAAATGTAGAAATGGTTAAGGGGTGAATACTTATGCAAGGCACTGTATAGGCACTTTTGGACCAAACAGTTCTAGGGACTTGTTGAGAGAAAGTACCCGCTGGGTAGAACTACACACCTTCAAGGGCCTTTTTACCGTTTGCATTTGCACTGCCTGTAGGAACCGCATCAAACTCACGTTGTATTTCCATCGGCACATTCAGGTGCAATAAAGTCTGAACTTCACTGTCTGTTCATTTATCAATGTTTTCTTTTCTTTTTCATTTTAACATTAATGTTTAGAGCTGTCGTTTACATGGCTAACGTTTTACAGGGATTTAAGGCTGTACCTGACACGAATTTTTTCAGTCAAACTGGATTTGACTGTTCAATACGACAATATGTAGATTTTTATATAGACGCTTTGACAATTAGAAAATCCACAAGTGATGACATTTTCAGTGATTTTAGTGATTTTGACCAGCATGTCATTGTTCATGTTTAAATCAAACTCTTATAGCCTATTCTTTATTTCAGTTTAGTTTGCCAGCCACTCCACCTCAGGTTTCAGCTTCTCACGTCTGTTAACCAGTGTATGTCATGTGGATTTTTTTTATCAAGTGCATTTATTTAAGTTTCTGTCTGTTTTTATCCTGTTATTGTAATGCACACAGACTAATAAACAGAAAAAAATGACTGCATGACTCAAAGAATCTCACAATGCTTACGTCTGGACCTTTCACGTTCCTATTATGCTGGGATAGTATCTACTCTGAAGTGAGAGCTAAAAAGTCCATAAAAATGGTGTTTCTCAATTCCTGCAGTGCGAACACACAAATAAGGGGGTACTTTGTCCAATACTTCTAAGAACTATGAAAAGTTCCTCTGGTCTGAAAGCACCTAACATCACACCTAAATATGCAAGGCTATTTTAAAATTAAGATTTTTTTTAGATGCAATATGAAGTTTGCATGTTATTCCAAGTTGATGTGAATGCAGCAATATGATGAGGTATGAGAACCGGCCATGTGCACAGCACAGTAGATGAGACTGAGATACACAAAACACAAATAGGCCGCAGAGTAATTAGAGATGAGAAAGAGTGGTGAGAAAAACTACAATTGTTTGTCTAAGAGTGAATCTCTCATTCTCATTCTGTGCCTGGCTCTCATCCACTTACCCATATGCTTCTTCTCACTTTCCGCCATTACAAATACTTCCTGCCTTCATGATGCATCATTCTACCTTATATTACCTTTTTTGTTTTTACCACTGTACCTACTCCTCTGACCTTCCCCTAACCCCCCCACCCCCACTTCACTGCCGCTCTCCTTCAAGCATGTCAAACAGAGCTTGCATCAGCCGGTCGTCTCTGTGCCGATAGGCTTGTGCTCTGTAGAAGTTATCGCTGTAGTCGTTGTACAGGTTGCTCTCAGGAACTGTATCCTGTTTGAGCCAGTCCATGGCTTCAAGCAACTTCTGCTTAGGGATCCTCTCTTGGGGTTTGGCTCGGCCGAGGGAAGCCATGGAGTGAGGATAGATGGCAGGGGTCTGCCTGTTAAAAGCTGACTGGAGGAGGTGGAGCAGGGCTAAATTGGGGGAGGACGAAGCCTGGGACAAAGCAGGCTTTTTTTCTGGGTCAGAAACAGAGTCATGAGTAGAGGAAATGACTTTAGCTGGAGTCTGTGACTTCTCAGGTTTGCTGGGAGAGATGGCGGCCTCCTATAATGAACATACAATGTCATATTTGGTTTTGAACCAATAACAAAGGAGCATATCTGAAAGGGGCAGAAATTTAATTAAAGGATAATTTAAAGGAGCAGTTTGTAATTTTTAAGTTGCAATCCAATTTCATTGTGCATTGAATAAATGTTACCCTTACTATTATAACTACATTTGCCTTATTCTTCACCTTTTAGGGAAAAGAGGCAATGCTAAGAATCTCTGTTATAGCTGGAATGCAACTGATTTCTGGGCCAGAAAAATATAAACACAAGCTTGTAATGAAGAAAGCAGCAATATCTATTGCACAAAAATTATGCAAATCTCAGTTTTTCAATGGAACCATTAAAATAATATGACTACTATAGGTCTAGAAAGAACTACAAAATTACACACTGCACCTTTAAACAATTAGTACATAGACCAAATGCAGTGTTGCACAGATACTCTAAAACAAATGTAATTGTTTTTACCTCCAGCATGTCCTCCATGTGTTCCACTCCCCTGCGATCGTTCTGTACAGCATTGTAGGAAGTGTATACTCTTGGCTTTTTCATGTGCTCTGGCTTTTGAGAGGTCCCATGCAAAATCAGCTTCCAGCTTAGGATCTGCCCCTCATTCTCCATCCGCCCTGACTGGAGAGAAAGCCAGAGAGAGTATTAATGGAACATATAGGAAACATATATATGTTATATATTAGTAGCTGAACATCAGTGGCTTCTATTTCTGGACCAGAAAACAAGCGAACAAAAGCCCAGACAAAAGCAAGGTTAATTGTATGGCAATATTGTGAATCACTTCAAATATATCTTTAAAATTAAATCATTATAATATGTCTAGAAACAACAAAAAAAATATCATACCACACCTTTAAACAGTTTGTATATACAAAAAGGCAATGTCATATAATGTAACATAACATAATAACAGTGTTCTATGATGGTGCAGAAACACTTATATTTAGTGTTCAGGTTGTTTCTAAGAATCATAATTCACATACTTCACAGGTGGATGGAAACCTCACTTAAGAAAAATGGAGGTCTTGCTATTTACCGTGTCAGTGATCTTCAGGGTCCAGGTGCCAGTAGGGTTCTCTCCCCAGGTGTGAACAGACATGAAGGCCCAGTTCCTGAACCCATTAGAGGAAGTGTCCCTCTCCCTCTCAGCCAAGAGCACTGTAGTAGTACCTGAATGGACAAACACAGTATTTTACACTTGCCGTAATATGTAGCAGATCTGGACTAGAGCCATGGACATGCACAGCACCAATGTGTGTTCTAAATATGAAGGAATATCTCACCTGATGGAGAGGTGAGCGTGATGTGCAGGTCTCCTCTTCTGGTGTACTCAATGCTGGCCTCTACCTGCACGTGCTCTAATGAGACGATGGCGTTTGTCTGGCCAGTGCATGCTTTAGTGGGGATCTCAATGCTGATCTCCCCTGCTGCCTTCAGAGGCCTGAAATCAATAGAGCAGAAATCATGATATGATATTTAACATAATATCAATCAGTAGAAGAAAAACTGTCTGTAAATATAAATCTTGTACCTGGACTGGAAGGTGTCATCTCTCACGATGCATTGCTTCTTCTCAGGCACATGCTTCCACACTTTGGGATCGGCCAGATCTACCAGAGCTTTAGCATTGAGCAAGCCGAATCCGAAGCGGCTGTTCACCATGAGACCGGCGCCGTTCCTCTTCCAGCCAGGGTTATTCGCTAGAGGGTCGAACTCAGACGTCCACACCACCAAGTGCTGCAGGTCCCTCCATGTTAGATCAGGACTGGAGACATTCAGACACATATACTTCAGTCTGAGCTCTGAGAAGTCATATGGCATTTATGCTAGATCATTTACCCATAATATTAACAAAAGATTCTGTTAAACCTAATAACCCTACCCAATTGCGACCCTAGCCCTAACCCTAATGTTAGTAAAGAGTTGAAAATGACATATTAATTGTGGCCCCTTGACTATGTATTGAGTACCTGTATGATTTATAGTTATAATTGAAGGAATGACTGTTTATTGCTGTTCCACAACATTAACGTATAAAGAAATTTAAGTACAAAAATGTATGATGTGACATTTTAGAATAAATTAATCAACATTGCTGTGGTATTGGCTCACGGTATCATGACAACACCCACTCATTGATTATTTTCTAGCACTATAGATAGTAGTTTACAGGTTATACTTTGGAATAATGCTGCGTATCAGTGCAAGTGTGTTTCATAATGTATATACTGTAAGTACTGTTATGATAACATCTGTACATACTTCTGTTCTAACGCCAGAGCAAATATCCCAGCTGCCAGCGGAGCTGAAGCAGATGTTCCAGTGTGTGTCTCTGTGCATTCATTGTGAAGGTCAGCACTAGTCTGCAACAGAATAAATGAGACAATGGGTTTAGGGCATGCAGATATATGTATATATCTCATTAATTATTCATGGGGCAAAGCACCAACCAGGAAAATGTAAATGTAGTACAGCAACAACACCACATACAGTAAGTGGTTAGCTACATTTTGTACGTCAGGCTGTAATAAGAAACTTTAGTTGGAGCTACTGGAGGTTTCTGAGGTTTGGGTCAATAATCAAAGGAATAGTCTGTAGAATTTGTCTGACTGATGTCAGTGTGTGTGTGTGATTTAGTTACTACATTTACATTTAAGGCATTTGGAAGACACCCTTATCTAAAGCGACTAAAATGCTTCGAGCTCTCTGTTGGACTAAAAGTACTAGCAGTCTGACCTGACTGCACTTAATCTGAATCCAGGATGGCGAGTGTATGTGTTTAAGTGACTCACAATCCTCTGGTCAGTGTAGTCTCCACTGCTGTAGGCGGTGGCGAGGGTGGATGAACATTTCTCAGCGTACCAGGGCGAGAGGCCCTGCTGTGACGCACTGCTGATGGAGATGGTGAAGATACTGTCTGTATACCCGTCACAGTCACAGTTATCACCCTGACGCCCACCGTTACCTGACGCCCAAACAAAGATGGAGCCCTTTCCACCACGGCCCTGAGAACACCAATGGAGTCCTTCTTAAACCTTAAACCTTATTCGTATCTAATTCATTTTTACACAGGGAGTTGGTGTAATGCTAATATTTGCAGCTGAGTAATTTTAGTGTCATAATTTTTTCTCTCTCTGCATGTACATACACATCCCTCACCTTCAGGATACCATACTCGAAGGCTTTCTGTGCCAGACGACCCGGCCCCTCTACTGTTTTGCCGTCGTCATTCGGCCCCCAGCTGGCACTGTAGATGTCAACGTGGTTAGGGTTAAACCCTATAGAGCTCGCCTCAATGGCATCTGTCACAATTCCATCCAACATTCGGATACCTGTGGATCAAAAAGAAGTCAGGAATGGGAACCATGCAGGAATTTTCGATTGTGTTTATTTGCATAATTTGTTCTTTTTAATATATCAAATTTAATCATTTCAAGACTCAAAAGGACCTGTAGCAAGTTTCAATGGTTGGAGAAGAGTCCATGTGGTGATTTGTAGTGTTTAAGAGTTATAGTGATCAAAACACAGAAACCTCCAGCCTTTGAAGGCTAATCAAAATATTCCATTTTGTGGAAGCTGAATCGTTGTAAATTGATTCTTTTGGTTCATTTGCTGTTTGGTTTGCACATAATTAAATGCATAAGCTGATTTTTTGTGATTTTTCTATGCTTACCTTTTTGCTGGACCGAAGAATGAAAGATTTTTACAAGTCAAAGATTTTTATTGGTTTGTTCATTGTGGTCAATGTGAAACCAAACCAAACAGCAAACAAACTAAAAAGTATAAACGTATCTCAGGTGCACAACCAGGAAATGGCGTAATACTGTAAATGTGAAAACACAAATGTAAAAGTGACAGATTGAGCTATAGTTCTAATATACTGTGTGATATAGTGTTTCACCTCTTATATCAGAATGTGAAGCCACTCTTATTTAGTGAGATGTTTAAAACACACATCTACACATTCGTCTGGCACACAAGGTCTTCTTGCCTAAATAAATAACAAAAATTCCGATCTCTCACCTCCGACCTTTGAGTTGTACGCCACTCCGACTCCACATTTGTTGTTGTCTGCTTGCATGGCTATTTCACCTGCACACCTTGTTCCATGTCTGAAGAACAAAAATCAAGAGAAATATTTGAATACAACATGGTAGATTTGGTACATTTATTTATAAATATTGAATTAGCATATTTCCCCAATCCACAGTACGCACTAAAATATATTTTGCTCTATACCTCAACACCTCTGAATTCTCAAATCTGATTGGTCAGAAGGTGTTGATTAATTTTCTTTAACAGCATTTCTGACTAAATACATTAATCTAAGCCTATTAATACATGAATTAAAAATCTGTTGTCATTTAACAAATAGAAATTTATAATCACTGATATGGAGGATCTTTATATAAACATTTATGGAAGGAATCTCCAGGGTCAGTGCTTTGTAACAGTCAGTAGGTTTTCCACCACAGGAAAGTCTTCACGATGTAGGGATTATTTTGTTTCTTAGATGTTCCACGACATTAAACAGATTTTTTAAAAAGTGTAACAAGAGGTTCTCTGACAAATAAATAATTGTAATTGTTGGTATTGTTGTTGTACTGTTAGAAAATAATCAACTTCAGAGTCTTAACGCATCACACCACCTAGCCATTGATTATTTTCCTAAAACTGCACACCATCATGTATTATTCCTTACTCATATGTCCAAAAAGCAGAATTTATTAAAAAATATATTTTCATAGTAAGAATGCACGGTGATAATATATATATATAAAATCCATTTTTTTTAATGCTTGATAGCATTAAGCCATTTCGAGAACATAATTAGCAAAAACATGCTAAGTGAAGTTGGTAAATTATTAATGAGTGAAATCCTTTTTCAAATGAACTCTGTTTCAAGAATAATTGGACTATTGACAAATGCTGCACAATACATCCAATTATAGTGAAGTACTGCAAGTCTACTGACAAAACAGTGCTCTCACATGTTTGTGTGTGTGTGTGTGTGTGTGTGTGTGTGTGTTCACACAAGACCTGTACCTACCACAGTATGAGTCATTCAGATGTATTGTGTGGGACTTGGATGCTGCTTTTGTGTGGGAGAATAATGACTGTTTTGCTTTTTTCTACCACCTATGTCAGCCTCTAATTGCCAAACAGCACAACACTCACCATTTTACACCTGCAAAAGGATTTCGGGGACTCAAAGCAGTTGTATCACAAAAAAATGACACATGGTCCAATGGGTCCATAAACAAGTTCTCCAAGTATTTGAACTTTAAATGTAGTAAATATTTTACATGATAATACCTTCATGTATCATGATCTTTTATTTTTGTAAAGGGGATTTGTATGAAAGACCAGTAGAGAATATCTAGTGCTCTTTTTTGCACAAGGATAGGTAGTGTACAAAATAAAATGTAACCTGGCTACATTGTTAGTAGCCTAATTAATAGTTAATTTAAATTAGTAGCCTAATTCGACCCAGACCAGACCAGAGCACAGATTTCAAGGTCATTAAACAAAACGATATATAGAAGCTGAGACAATATACATTCACAAAATCGTCTTTGATTGTCTTCTACTGTACCCCAAATATGTAAATAAATTCAAATGTAAATGTAATCCTCTTACACAAGAGTGGAAAAGAGACTTTTCTAAAGCCACACAAACACACTTTGTCTCTAAACACAGCTGTCATTTTCCCAGCCCCGATGACGTCAAATTGCATCCAGCAACAGCGATCCTTGTTCTGTTGTCCTGATTCTAGATTACCAAGTGCTAATCCTGCTCTGAGCTGAGAATTATGACGGTAAATCACTCACTTGTTCTCATTGGTGGAGTCGTATCTGGGGAAAGGATCAGGATCGTTGTCATTGAAATCATAACTGGCATCAGGATCCTGAAAGAGACAGAGTTTTTGGATTTAAGAAAATGTCCATGAAGGGTCCTTAGCAAAGCGATCACAAGCAAAAAACTCACAGGTCTGAAACCTGAGTATAACTACAGCTTTAAAATATTCAGTTTTACACTGTGCTAGTTAAGTGGTCTTTTAAGATTATTGCTTAATTATATTACTTAAGATTTTTACTAGTGTTTTTATAAGATGTGATTATAAGATCCTCTAAATTAATTACGTTCTGCTTACGTCATCAACCCAGTACGGACCGGGCTCTTGCAGAAAATAAGGCTTCCACAATGTAAACAGAAACATTTTTGAACTTGAGGTAATTAGGATATTTTTTTTCTTGTTTACATTACACCATTGCTACTTCCGTATTTGTAGCTGTCTCGTGAGTTTCGTGTGATCCTTTGCTGCCTTCATTTACAGGCCTTTTAGACAAGTGTTGTATCAGTGATTACTCCGAGATTTTAATTATAAATTTCTCACACTGCCGGAATGTTCCTGTCACCTGTCTTTGCTTGCGATAGCACTAAATCAGGTGTTGTAAGACCGCTGATCTCACAAATTCTTTCACGATTTGTTTCTGCAACAGCAAAATCAGGCTGAGAAATCGTTCAGTGTAAAGCCGTTTTGGGTTTTCTGGACGCATGTTAGATACCATTTACTCCAGAATGAGACTCAATCTGTGACTGGGAAACAGACTTTATTGATTATAGAACATAATGCGTGAGTTGTCCTATCACTGTACAACTGAGACCCCGAAGGCCTTCTGATTGAGTAAAGATAATTACAGACACTATAGCTCCATCTGTGTGGAAACACAGACTCACTCTCCGTCTCTGCCTCCTTCAGTCGGTGTGTATGTGTGTGTGTGTATGTGTGTGTGTGTGTGTGTGTGTGGGTGTGTGTGTGTATGGCTTCTGATTGCAATACATCTATTCACTATCACACACAAAAGGCCTGCACTCAAATGAAAAGCGACTCTCCTCCAGCCTCTGCAGTTTGTAAACATGAGACATCCGAATACAGCTCAATGTAGACTGTAATATTTGCATGCTGACACGTACATGTTTCCATATTTCTTGCAGCATAGAGCCTTAAATATCACAGCCATGTGCAAGCATTCCTGTCTTCAAATACTGTGTGCGTTCATTAGGCGGCTCTGCACGCTCCGGTGACGGTCACTACAGATAATCGTTCGCCTGGCTGGGGGTCGTAGTCACCATGGAAACAGTCGAATGATGTTGTGGCGGTGGAGCGGCCTGTTGCTATGGTGATGCACTTACGTAATTGGGGTAGATGTCGGTGTGGTTCCATTCCAGGCCATCATCCAGCACGGTGATGACAACGCCTTTACCCGTGATGCCTTTCTTCCACACAGGGATCACGTGAAGGTCCAGCTTCGGCAGCGACGACGATGTTCGCGTGTCTTGCTAGAGGGCAGGAGTGAGATGGTTAGAGAGGATATAAATATAGTCTTATTTGGGTCTGAGCATGTGCGTGTGCGTGTGTGCCTCTCTCCATGGCGTAGCATCTGGCATAGGATAGTTTCAATAGCCAACCATTCATGATTTACGGTTTTTCTATTAAAGATGACCGTGTTATCTAATATCATCTGTAAGCCAATTATTGGTTTATAATTATCGTTTTGGCAGCCTGACATGAAAAACCTGTAAATCCATGGCATATAGCAAAATTGGGCCATGGTTATGTAACACTGGAGCACTATTTTAATTTCTGAGGTAAAATTTTGTGCTACTTTGAAACAAATTTCTATCACAGTTTCCAAGCTCTACTCCATGTTGAAGTTTTTGAAAGGGGCTTTTATTTTGATAATTTACTCTGGTTCAAAAAGTGATCTCATGCATCCATGAGCCAGAGAGAATTAAGAATTCATTTTAAAGCTTGTCAATTTAACGTAGTTTGAAACACTGTAATAAGAGTAGACCTTCTATGAAATGTCGTTTTATTTATTTTGATGAACAATTTATCACCAAATGATTCTCACAAATTTGTCCTCTCAGTGTGATTCATGACTCTCCAGGTGCTTTCGTGTATGTTTGGACATGTACCTTTGTTTTGGTTTTGGTCCGATCTCTACCTCTGTCCTGTTACTGGTTGATTACCCTATTGTGATCACCTGTTCTGTGTTGATTAGCGAGGTTATTTATTCTTTGTCATTTGGGCTTCTTGTTGTGAGGTCTTGCCAATAGTATTGTGCAATTCTGAGAGCTATTTCTGTTTTTCCGATACAAACATGACTCATCGGACAAAAATCACATGTTAAAAATAAATGAATCATGTTAAAAAAAAATCACATTTGGAAAAATAAAAACATGTCTGATATGTTAAAATAATCGCTACATGAGAAACATGTGAAAGAATGTGAAGTGTCAAAAAAAAAACATTTGTATGTTGATGTGACTTTTATACAGAGGATGTATGTAGAGATCATTGGTTTAAATGTGCTTTACAAATAAACCTACTAATAATCCTAAGGCTCTGTATTAATCCCACTTCAAAGATGAATGGCTCTTATTTAAAATGAAAAGCGACTGATATAATCTTACATGTTGACCTTTTAAGAGACTATTCTCAGTCCTTGCTGTGGCGCGCCACCTTTAGGCAGATTATTAACCGTTAGAAGGAGAAAGCGCTAAAGTGCAGTCACAGCTAAAATACAGAAAGAAGTCATCAGTTTGATAAAGAATGTGTAATTCGTGAAAAAGCTAGAAAGTAGAAGAGAGCTCATTAGTGTCAGCTTTAATTGCTTAATGGACAGGGAAGGGAGGAGGCGTGAGGCCCTGCCCAATGTCGCTGATGACTCAGAGCTAAGAGAAAGGCTAAAATAAAGAGCTTTGGGATCGAGAATGCATTGATGTTACACAAGCACGACCCTCAGGAATGACTCATAGCTCAGATCTCTAAGCTGAGGGAGGGGGAAGGGAGCAAATATAATGCTTATGCCCACATCTATCAAGATTTCTACATAGGATGACTTTTACACAAAAAACAACATAATAGCTTTTCTGGATTATGCTAAAACAGCAAAAATCTGTCATAACAAAAAACAGATCAGCTACCGCTTGCAGATTTCCTCTATGATCATTTGCTCTGAAAAACTAACATGCACCCAAACACATTCTCAGACTCACCACGCCCACCCAATTACAGCATGCGGCATTCTGTAGAAACGGAGAGAAACGCCTTGTGAGTCATCTCTGATTGAATTATCAAGGTAATGTATTCTCCACACTCCATGACAATCTATCTTTTCCCTCTGCCCTCCCTTCCTTCTCGGTACATCCTGTCTCCTCTCCAGACCTCACACGTCATCCTCACTCTCTCCCTCTCCCCCTCTTTCTCTATGCACCACTGCGCTACGCCGTCTCGTACCGCACACGAACATGCCACGCAAACCAAGCCACTTTGGCAAATTGGTTCTTTAAAAAGAACTTGCCTTTTTTTGTGGCGAGAGATCGTTTTGAAATGTCTAAAGGTGACTATGATATATACATGTAGCAGGGCAGTCAAGCAGTTTCACTGAAAATAACAATTATATACTCTGAACAGCTGAATATGGGTGCGTTATTGATGTGGCTCATATTGGGCACGATTTGTTCATCACACTTTACACTGACATACAGTTGCAGCTAAAATTATGCAACCCACATTGCATATTAGGTTTATTCCAAGTGTTTTATTAGTTGTGTTGAGCTATTTAAATTGTTGTATTTGTTTATTGCAAACAGCTGAAAGTTTGTAAATTCTGCCAATAAACCTAATTTGCAATGGGGGTTAAAAATTTTTTTTAGGTGCAACTGTAAATAAGCTTTGCATAGAAAATTGGACATTGTTGCATCAACATTGTGCAGCATAAACTTATTCTATAAAACGTTATGGGTGTAAATTGGCCATGGAATCACCCATATACTTATTATATGCTATATCTTATTTTCAAAAGTTAACTTTTTTGAAAAATTATAGACGATAAACTGTATCACAGAAAGTCTCTTACAATTGTTTACGCATTGAAACTGTGAGCCAAAGACTCCCAAAACCAAAGCAGGAAGCATGAAGTCAAGACATATACTGTGGTTGGCTGGACTCAATAGATTGAAGCACATATTCAGTATAAACAGATTTAAAAATATATGGCAAATCAAGCCAGAATTTGTTTTATGAGATGTTCAGTTATGACTTCCGTAAGCGATACCTTTATGTGCCATTCATGGGTGACTCAGATTTTCCAATATCCTGTTTTACAGCCATAAAAGCGAGATAAAACAGGAGGAACCCAAATACCAGAGATATTGCAGAAAGACACTTAAATATGACAATTACTACACCCAGGAAAGTGCAAAAAAAGCCATATGTAAGGAATAAACACTACCAGGCATGCTGTTATTAAAAAATTACCAATGACTTAGTATTGTGTTGCGGACCAATGCTATTATATTTTCCTGTAACATCATGTCTTGAACTTGAAGTAGACAAAAAAAAAATGTAGGTTGTCATATTACTGAGAAACCATAAAACAATCAGGAACCATAAAACAGTTGCATTTTTCCATTTCACAAAACACAAAGTTACATCTTTACCGCTTACTGTTAAAAAGGCGCTGACAGTGGAAACTTCTTCCAAAACCAATGACACTGATGGATTTCCTAACCCATTTATGTGTAGCATCCATCATACAAATCCCTGTGAATTAGTTTTTATTATAGAAATGTGTATTAGAAAGAGTGCATTTGTATAAATCTTCAAGCTGCGAACTACTCTCACTGTAACTGTCTTTGCACAGAAAATGAATCAACACCTTCTGACTAATCCATCCGTCCATCCATTATCTACACCGCTTTATCCGTCTGGGTCGCGGGGAAGCTGGAGCCAATCCCAGCATCTTCGGGCGAGA
>JAQQZX010000011.1:19245331-19270470 GCA_030068355.1 Notoglanidium maculatum
GATGCTGGGATTGGCTCCAGCTTCCCCGCGACCCAGACGGATAAAGTGGTATAGATAATGGATGGATGGATGGATATTTGTGTGTGCATGGTGCCTTGTGATGGCCTGCTGTCTCACCCAGGGTGTGTTCCTGCTAGGCCTCTTCAATCTTTAGATTGAGTTGGTATAAACCTTCTGAAGTTAAACTTCTCTTGGTGAAAAAGCTGATCTGAAGATAACCTAAAAGTGCAAATAAACAGAGAGAATCTGAAAATAAGAGTTTATTTGTCTTTTGATTAATCTTTGCTGATTTTCTAACAGCTTGATGCCATGACCCGGATAGCACACTAACACTCCTCTGATGATGCCATTATTTATGGTTATGGCATTACTTATGAACCAACACAAAGTTGGATGAGTTCCTTTCCTTGTAAGATAGATGGAGAGGAAAGATGGAATCAATATAAGGAATATTTCGCAAGGATTAAACGACTAAGAGATGACCAGTTGTTTTTCTTGCATTTTTTGCTGTTGTAATCCAGTTTGTTTTCCTGTAACCTCAGCACTGACTAGTGAAGGCCAAAACCCAGTACATTTAAGGAAAACATCCTTATTATAAAGCCAGAATGTTAGTTAAAGGAAGGATAGATGTGCCTGACTGGACTGAGTTCAAATTTAAGGAGGAAATTGATAATAAGATGTCATGAAAAGCTCACTATTTTTCTTGAAAAGTATTTCTCTTAGAGCATGGACGCATAAGTGTAAAAAGGCTTAAGGATATTATTCTTTTGAAGACTTTCTTCATGTTTTAAAACAGTACTGGGAGTACAAATCCTTTAGAAAAAGAATATTATACTTTAATGTATGTATTTCTCTACTCTGTCAGTAATACTGTTTGAACTAAAGAAGTTACGTACCACAGCTTTAATATAATGTTTTACGCACTATTAAACAATAACCCAAGCCCACTAAACCAACCGTGAGCAAAGAGGTATCCTCTTGCTACAGAAAATTTAAAACCATTATTAAAAATAAACTTCAGGACGTGTATTGATGCTTGACCTGGCAACATGTACTGACCATCAGTCACGCGTGAAACAGCTAGCTGATTACAGAGACAGCAGGACACACACATGAGCTGAAACGCACACAAACAGAAATCCTGACCAAGCCAGTCTAGTTAACTGCTATTTGACTGCATGTGAGACATTCTAATGTGTAATGATGTGAATCAAGGTCCTTACCTTATATATCTGAAGCGTTAATGGAAGGGGAATTGAGAGGTCTGATAGAGTAGGGGTTACTCTATGTCATAAAGACGTCATGATGACGTTCCACCTTGTGTGTACATTACACGGAGGTGGGAAATTAATGGAAGAAATTCACTGGCATGTACTGTGTGAGAGGGAGAGATTTACTCAGCTTTGACCTGCTGCTAATCATTCATCTTATAATATCACCCGTGTACGTCAACCTTGCGTCAAAATGGAAAGGAAAACACTGTACTTGTCACAATACTGCCACCTTTTACTTTCCACATCAGCTGACCAAATATATATATATTTGGTCAACTGATGTCTGAATGTCATACCTCTTTCTCTGAAGCATGCAACATTTTATCTAGTCTCAAAGAGTGTCATTTGTCAAGGATGTGTGGTCGTCATGGAAACCTCTTTCTCCTTCTCCCTCTCTTTCTCTCTCTCTCTCTCTCTCTCTCTCTCTCTCTCTCCTTCTCTCACTTTGTGCCACTGCAGCCAATGCATATCTATCTCATGCATATCGATCAGTCTATAACATTAACTTAAATACTGGTCCAACATATTTCCCTTTCTTTATATACACATTAGTAAAGGTGCACATGGTCCAAATTTGTAAATAAATCAAATTGAAATGTGAGGAATCTCACTAAAGTGTATCAAATATGTACATTTATGCTTCTACTTAAAGGAGTGAACACTGGATTAAAATCAACAAAATTAATTTTGCAATATTCTTGCTAATGTCTATAATATATTCTAACCTCATGCTCAGATGACATGCTTCTATGTATTGCCCCACTCATTTAGCACATCCCCCGTTCCCATTAACCGTACTTCCACGTATACACTCAGTAGCCACAGGACCACAGTAATCAGGTTTGCTGGAGTGTTGCAAGAGAGTCTACATGCAGGGTGGGTTATGAGCTGATCTCTAAGGTTCTGTGGTCTCTGAGGAAGAAAGGTGGTGTCGCTCTGTGGTGTTTCTATAGCAAATAATGACTGAGAGCACAAATTAAAGGCCCAAGCAACCAATGCAGCTGATAAGAGGAGATGAGAGTGGAAGAGATAAAGCGATGACAAATATCAAATGAAGTCCATTGAATCAATGCTGTGCATTTTATCCTATTCGCTAAAACTCAATTCACCCATCAACCCGGGTTCATCACTATCATTGTTTAACGTATAGAGGATCCATAGATAATAATGCAAACATTATTACGTTTTTAAATGCTGTTTTAAAAGCAGAGTCAAAGAAGACACAGCATCTTCGTCTGAGACTTCTGAATCTTACTTAAAGTAAGCTGTAATCATAGCTCGTAATTGAAACAATAGGCACATTTTCTTTACAGAAGAGTCAACCATTGGCCTTATTTAATTAATTTGACAACACATAATACAAAATTAAACCCATGATAAAATAGTTTGCATCCCATGCACACATTACAATTTCCTAACCTCAGTTTAGTAACTCATGGCATCATTTAATTGAACACAAAATTAATTATTGGTGTGCAACATAAAAAAAACAACTAAAATGCCAAAAAACAGGATGTGCTGGATCAAGTGCTATTTTAAAATATAATAAACATTTGAACTTAATTCGCTTACTTTGACTAGAGCCCATCATGTTGATTTGCTAGGTAACATTTAGCTATCTAGTAGCCAATAGTCCTGTGTATGTGGTACAGTAAATACATAACTTTTAGATTTATAACAAATGAACAAACAGCAATCACCACATGATTTATTCATGGTCTGCTTTAAAAAAAAATTCTTTTAGAACTGCTATAATTCTTCAAAAAAAAAAAAAAGTGTTAACAGCTGCTCATTAAGAAACACTGACATATGACCATACTACATATTCAGCCGTTATTCAATTACTGTATGTCTCCTCCTTGTAATACCACTATATTAATTATCCTTCACAAAATACCTATAATTAGTGCTGTTTGTTTATCTGTTTAATATGACACATGTGCATTTACCAAGAAAAATTCCTCATGTTACAGATAAGGCAAAATAAACCAGATTCTAAATATGGCCAAGTTAACATAGTCGAAAGCAAAGAACCATTTCTCCCTTTTTCATATAAGACTTTAAGAGTCATAAAGTATATTTTTTGTCATGTAGCTTAGAAAGAAAACCAAAGCATACTCCTTTTCCCGTTCCCTCTCCTCATCTGGAGGATGTCTCTTTCTATCATCTATTGGTTTGAAAGGTCATGAATGACGCTGACACGTGAGGAGCTCACAAATGTTAGTAATCTGAGCTGTGCAAGCAATTAACCTGCTGATAGCAGGACGGTGTAATGTCCGCATCTCAGTGTTGAGTAACAGAGGGATAGGTGACGTTCTTTCAGCAGATTATGGCCAATATCAGCACACAAAGGCTTTCTGATTTGCTTTGGGAATTCAAGCATGAATCACAAGAATTACTCATTTCATATACTGACATACACTCACTGTCCACTTTAATAGCTCATTTTTGGAGTTATCCAGTCAGCCAATCATGTTGCAGCAGTAAAATGCATGTAGATGCATAAAATGCATAAAATCATGCAGATACAGGTCAAGAGCTTCAGTTAATGTTCACATCAAACACTGGTTGATGAATGGACTGATTTCAGTATTTCAGAAACCGCTCATCTCCTGGAATTTTTTACATACAACAGTTTGCAGTATTTACTTATTATTTACTTTAATTAAGCAGTTTTTGTGTGAAAAAAAACAAAAAAAACATTAAAGGAGCAATAGTTCTATGGGTGGAAGCATCTTGTTGAAGAGGAAAATGAGGTCAGAGAAAAATGACTAGGAAGGATATAGAAACTCATATAATCACTCTTTCCAACCGTAGTGAGCAGAAAAGCATCCCAACATGCACAAACATTAAACCTTAAGGTGGATGGGCTACAACAGCAAAAGATCACATTAGGTTCCTCTCCTGTCAGCCAAGAACAAGAATCATCAGCTCAGCTTCATCAAAACTGAACAGTTGAAGATTAGAAAAAAGTCACCTGGTCTTTTTCCAGTTTGGGTGAGTCTGTGCCCATGGTACCCTCAGATTCCTGTTATTGGCTGACAGGAGTAGAACCTGATGTGATCTTCTGCTGTTTGAGGTGTCGAGCATTTTGAGATGCTTTTCTGCTCACCACGGTTGTAAAGAGTGCTTTTTTAAATGATTAGACTTAGAGGTCATCAACAAAGTGTTTCAACCTGCAGACCCTCTGCTCACAGGAGATTTTTTTGTTGTTGTTTTTTGCACCATTCAGTGTAAACTCTAGAGACTGTTGTGTGTGAAAACCCCAGGAGATCAGCAGTTTCTGAAAAACCCAAGCCAGTCCATCTGGCACCAACAACCATGTCACGATTAAAGTCACAGAGATCACATTTTTTTTCCCATTCTGGTGTTTAACATGAACATTAACTAAAGCTCTTGACCTGTATCTGCATGATTTGCTGCATTGTGCTGCTGCCACATGATTGGCTGACTACGTAAATGAACAGGTGTTCCTAAAAAAGTGGATGGTGAGTTTTCATAGATGTTGGTAAGTAACAATGCTGCTTGTGCTATGCTGTGTTTATTTTCAGGTATTCATTCCATTACTTTTTAAAGAATAGAACAGTTAATGGTAATTATGGTCAGTCAGTCAATAGTTATACAGTAATATATAGTAATATAGTTAAATAGTAATAGTTTTACGGACCCCTATAAATGTTCTATATAACATAAATACAAGGCATTAAGATGTGTTAATATAATTGTAATATGCCCATTTGTTAGCATCATTATGGTATGTCTGCTACTCTAGAAGTTATGGGAAGCTTGGTGATTACATAAAAATATAATGTATATGTAAGTGCATATGCATATACTCTATAATCTATTCTACATGTGAGATAAAAATAAGCAATGTATATATTTTTTAGCATCTTTAAGTAAATGTTTTGGTAGTAATAACTACAAGCACTAACATAGAATTGTGAACACAGGATAAATCCGAGGTGAGTAGACATCACAACAATGCGTCGAAAATGAGTGAATGAAATGGCAAGAGCTGGCTCCTTATCTGTGCTGTGAAGGACTACACACACCAGTAAAGGCTCCAGCTGTTGACACGCACTGTTGTTGCCTTTGTGTAGCTGAATGTTATCAGAGCCTCAGATTGTGATGCACTGCACCTTGCACTTATTCAATGCATCCAGCAATTACCATGGCACAAAGGCTTACCAGGCCAAAAGGGCTCCACTCTGAACTGTCAGACTCTCAACCGCTTTCTCCTCGACCCTTTGTCAAATTAATTTCAGCTCTCCAGACTGCCGTAAGGATGAGTCATACAGCCTGCCTGATAACTGTGGACTAAAAACAGTCAGGGTCAGATTTTAATTATAGCACAAGTTTGATAGAATAGGTGCTGGCGTTTGATAGACGTAACAGTCAACAGCGTGTGTAATATGCTTTTTATGCAGCTGTTATTTTATCAAAATGAATAATTGAATCATTTAATAATGAATCATTTTTATCATCATTAAAAATGTTAATCTTAATCAGACATAAAGTGGGATTCAAGAAGGATTACTTTTTAGCCCAACAATATATGTGTAATAATAATAATAATAATAATAGGTCTGAAATCAGGCGCACTTTTAAGCATTCACACTAACATAAGGAGATTACCGGCTGCATGGTGGCACAGTAGTTAGCACCGTCGCCTCACAGCAAGAAGGCTCTGGGTTCGAGCCTGCCGGCTACTGGGGCCTTTCTGTGTGGAGTTTGCATGTTCTCCCTGTGCATGCGTGGGTTTCCTCCGGGGTTCCTGAGGATGCCTAAATCATCCATGGCTTAGAGACAAGGGAGAAAAATTGACCATGCTTTCTAGATGGGAGGGATGGCATACTCTCTCTCTCTCTCCAGTTAATCATTTGGCCAATACTAGCCAATCATGGGTATCTAGGAGCTCATGTATGCAGAAGATGGAAGATAGCATTTTTCTTGTGTTAAACTGCCCTGTGGCACAAATACGTTTATGATAAATGTGTGTAATATTATAAAAACCTAATATCAATGCCATGGTGCACTTTCAGTTTTTAGTCTGTTAGTCTGAATCAGAGTGAAATGAACAATTTTGGTTCATTTCTTTTCAAGTTTGATTATATTTGTTGGGTCAAATCAGGATTGATTCGTTTCATGCTCTCACTACCTCTGAGTATTGTACGGGCTGTTTTGGTCTGAGCGAGGTGCCATTGCTGTGTTCACACCTCCTTGTACAAATGGGGTAGAAAGAGTTCAAATGGTCCAATAAACTAAACAGACTGTTGCATAAAGTGCAGTCTAGGACCAGGACAGGGAAACACATCTGAAATGAGATTGTCCAGGCAAACACCTTGTAATCTTCAGGTTTATATAATATTTCTGAGACATAAGGTATGTGTTATAGTGCCACAAGTGCTATACTGCCACAATAAATGGGTCTGAAAATGACAATAACAGTTGAAAATGATAAACTACTGCCACCTGGTGGGCTGTAGCTGTTTGTGAATTTGAAGCATATGACTTGCATTATGAATTCTTCTTCTTCTTCTTCTTCTTCTTATTATTATTATTATTATAATAATTAAACTGAAAACATTCATCTATCCTTGGCAAGGGTGGAAAATACTCTACTTATGTACTATTTTGTAAGATTTGTATTTAGCTATTTTTGAAATGGAACATCTCTTGCGCAAGTAAATTTTCAAATTCTTCTTACAAATGGCTATTTTTTCTAATTTGTAAAAGTCATTAATTGGCGGTTACTGAGGTGTCTAATTATGCCTCCTATGTAAAAATGCAAATTTGCCATTTTAAAATTAACCACCAAAAATAATTCTGTTAAGCTACGTTATGTGTAAGTTTGGTAAACTAGCTAGTTAAATTAACTAGCTAGTAACATTTTGTAAATTACTTTGATAAATTGGATAGCTAGTGATGTTTTGTAAAGTAACTTGTTAAATTGGCTAGCTAGATAGTTATGGTTTGTAAATTACCTTGTTCAGTTAGCTAGGTAGCTGGTTATCATTTGTAAATGAGCTTGCTAAATTAGCTGATTAGTTAGGTTTTGTTCACTGATTTGGTAAATTAGCTAGTTAGTTAAGTTTTCTTTGCATTACTAACGTGTCTTAGCATTCATTCCAAAAGGGTTATTAAATGTTAGCTAACCAGCAAGCCAAATTCTAGGCTTGTTTGAATGACCAGAATATTTTACGTATCACTGACTGCTTAGCAAACTAGCTAGTCATGAACAATCTGGCACAGTCAGCCCTTTTGATCAGTTACATAATTAGTTATACTCTTGAGTACTCAAGTTTGTTTAAATGTAGATACTTTCACTCTAGTAGATTTTTGCTGCATACATCATTTCTTAATTTCGCAAGATTTTAACTTTCAAACTTTAACTTAAAAATCTAAAGATAATGAAACTAACTTGTAAATATAAACCAGGAAACCTGGTACCAAAGGGAGCTAATAATTACAGGATGTGATTCTAAAATTGCATTTGTTGGAGCTTGCTTCCTGTGTTAGTGTTATTTTACTGCTGAAAACCAGTGCAAAGACCTCATAGAAATATCTGCTTCGTCTTTCTGATATGCAATACAATTCCTGTGGTTAGTGACAACGTTTTCTAATTTGTCATGCTGGTGTAAATATTGAGCAATCCTCCAATCCATTCATCATCTCAGAAGTTCTGAGAAAGTGAACAGAATAGTCAAACATTATGCCGTGAAACTGAATTACTGTTAGGCCTTGAAGTGAGAAGAGAGAAGTCAGGTTTGTTCGACACACCTACTGAGTCATTACTAGCTTTATGTTAGTTTGGAGTCAGGCCAAGAATGGGAGTGTGGGCTGTGTAGATAAGAAGCCAGTGGACGTAGTATATGGTTTTACAGTTGTTACAGTGTCTTGTAGGGTCTGTTCTGGTGATTAGAAAAGAGGGGATTGAGGAGTGGCTTTGTTTTCACAAGACATTTCTATCCCATTGTTCTAACTCTCTTTGTTTCTTCTTGTGACCTGAAAAGAGCCCATAACCATCTGTAACAAAAATTCCAGTGCAAATCACTATACTACGAATGCATTTTTAATCAATAATACATAGAATAAGTACAAATCCACACTATGTGCATGCAGTTGCAGAGGACATATGCACTCGCTCAGAGTGTTGGCAGTGTTTGCTCATTCCTTCACTCATTTTTTTTTATCATGTTTGCCTCAGGCACTGACTCGATTCAATAACACGCATACTTTAAGCAGGAGGAGCAAGCGAGCATGCCACAAAGCCCCCTCCCGTAAGTGCGGATTCAAACAAGGGAGCTCTGAAAGACGACTACGCAGACATGCCAGGCAGGAAAAGGTCTCACGGACGAAAGAAAAAGTCCAGCGAGGTACGTAATTGAATTGCGCACACACTCAGGATCTCCAGGCATATTCAGTAGACTCTTTTAACTCATTGCAGTTTAGCTCTCCAAATGTCTAATCACAGCATATGCAGAAACGCCCACAGAGCTGAATGAACATGTCATGTGTATTGAATTAACTTTAATCATTTATTCAACACTGCAGGGGTTTTGGGTGTTAATTCAACACTGAATGAATTAGTTCAGCACAGTAGTAGTATAAAAACTGGTTGAAGTCAAAATTTACAGTATTGTAATAAATATGTTTCAATATTGTTACAGCAGTGATCAGCTCAAATCCAATTTGTCAGACGGTATTGATTAATTTTCTTGGACAGCAGCTCTGACTATAGTGCTGACTGCATAGAAATCACAGGTGGATATTAATGTGCTCGTTTTAATGTTATCATTTCCAGTGATACATAATATCATATAATTATAATGATATAATCAGTGATATGCTGAAGAAGTCTCCAGTGTCAGTGCTTTGTCATAGTCAGAGGTAAACCTGTTCAAGGTTTTCCATCATGGGAAAGTCTTTAGGGTGGAGAATGTTGCACTTTGTGGTTTCACCGTCAAAAGAGAGAAAAAATATTTCAGTGCTAAGTAATAACAGGAAATAACTTGTTCTACATTCCACAACTTTATGGTAATACAACCTAATTAAAAAACTGATTTACAATTGCTGGAAGATTTCTGTGGTTTATGAGGAATAACCCACTTTAGCTCATGCTGTAAATGGAAAATAATCAACTTCAGCAATTACTCTGATTCACTTGTTCCACATCACACCACCCCATTGAGTGTTTCATTTCTGGAAAAAGTTCAGTTTTCTCTCCTTTTGTGCATTTTTCTTTTATCTTTACGATGCTAAAAGTGTGGAAAATACCTCCATATATAAACCTTTTAAGGGTTTAATGCCTTAAACCTTAAAGGTTCTGGATTACAGTTTACTGTGAAGAACTCTTTGAGTATTGTGATATGCTTACCTGATTTATTTTAACAGTGATGAGTAGCCTTAACACTGTACAAGTCAAACACTGAATGCAACAGTGATGACAGTTACCCAAATGAGGATGGGTTCCCTTTTGAGTCTGGTTCCTCTCGAGGTTTCTTCCTCTTGTTGTCTCAGGGAGTTTTTCCTTGTCACCGTTGACACAGGCTGACACATAAGTTCATATTCAGAATTTATATACTTCTGTGAAGCTGCTTTGTGACAATGGCGTTTGTTAAAAGTGCTATACAAATAGAATTGAATTGAATTGATGGTGAATTCAATAATAAACATGTTAATGCTTTAAATGTGAATTAAAATTGGTCACTGTATGAGTTAGTTCAACACTTCAATACTGCGTAAATGATTTATGAGTACAGTAGGGAATTTGCTGTGCATGTGTTACATAGAGATGGGCAATATTATTGTGATGAATTATGTCACAATACACGTCTGAGGTGCTGCAGATATTGTTAAATTTTTTGCTATTTTTTTCTTTTTAAATAGCAATTACGGACTCTGATCAGACACAGCTGATTTGATGTTAACGTTTTGTTTATATCAAATCAATATACTGATTTGATTATTAGAATTTAAAGAAGGAAGAAAGCTTGTATTCGTCAAATAAATATTACAATACAGCAAAGTTCTTCTCATTGCACAACTCAGTTTCTTAGGAGGTAGGGGTCAGCCATGATACCGAAGGTTCTGATCAGTAACCCAGCACCAATTTTTCATATTTTCTTAAATCATATATTTTATGTTGAGAGGTCAGGCTTTAACCACTTAATTTGGGTGCACTTAATTGCTGCTGTTAGCAATATGTTTAAAAGATATTTCTTAGCTCTTGCATCAATTCTTTGCTATAGTATTGGTCCTAGAAGTGCCACCTTTGGATCTTTTGTGAAATTGTGGTGGAATACTTCTTTAAGGGCATTAAACACCTCCTCCCAAAACGTTCTTACTTTAGGGCATGACCAAAACACATGGGTATAGTCGCCAATTTGTGTACCACAAAATCTCAAACATTTATTTATGTTTGTTGGGCCAATTTTAGCCACTATCTCTTTTTGTCACTAGCTATTTTTGTGTAGCGTAAAAAATGTCTTCAGGAATCAAGATGTGATCTTTTTTTGTCTTATCGCCCACCCAGGTATTACCCAGTTTAGATTTAGTCTGAGATAATCTAACAACATTTGTTCAAAATAGTCTAGACATTTTTTTTGGTTTTTTTTTGTTGTTTTGTTTTGTTTTTGTTATCAGATTGTACATGTCTGCAGAAAGTCATGGCTGTGCAGGTACTGTATTGTGTACCAGGGTGAGGTGTTATGGAGTATGAGGATGAGCTGTCAGAGTTCCTCAGGAAGGTGGGTTATGACTGGAAGCTCACACTCCCAAGGTGCAGCCAAGTTCTTGCGCAACCCTACAGACAGAAAGTAGTAAGGGCTGGTAAGTCATAACCACAGGGCAAAAGCAGACTACAGTGTCAGTTTGACCGCAGGGACAGTGTAGCAGATGAGGGCAGGCATAAAAGGAGCATTGCATTAATACAGAGTGCGCTGGATAATCAGCTGCACACGAACGGGAGTGGCACAAGTGGATTGTGACGGATGAACACAAGGCAACTTCTGTTCAGGTCTGGAAGTTTAAGAGCGCATCTCCTCCTTCTCCGTCTCTGGTGTCGGCTTCATGGCGTACGCTGCTTTCTGGACTTTCACTGTAAGTAATTTCCAGCCTGACGCTTGAGATTTGGAGCTTTAAACTCGGAGAAAAGCCTCGGAGGAAAACTGAAGTCTCGTTAAATGTTCTTGGCATGCAGCCTTCAAGACACTGTGGGCTGTACGTTACACGTTATTAAGTGCGTAAACGTAGACACATCGCATAGAAGCTTTGGCAACTTTTTGGAACTGGAGTGCTTATTCCTAGTCTCTGTTATCTCTTAATCACGCATTCAGACACTTTATTTCTTGTGTTTTATATAGAACACTTTACATACTACATGATATGTCGTATATTCTTCATTTCTGCAGATATGTCAGCCCACATTTCCTGTCTATCTGGCATATTTGGCGAATAAATGTTTCACTTGGAAGATTATTTTCAATCTGGCAACCCATCTGGTTTACACATTTTTTTCAAATATAGCCTATCGGTACTTCCGGTTTTTACAAAAAGCGCGTGCTTGAGCCTTGCGTTCTATCCAGAATGACCCAGGTTATTTATTTATTTATTTATTTATTTATTTATTGCTTAAAGACTACTTAATATGCACTGTTTTTTGTTGTTGTTTTGTTTGTTTCAAAATGAAACTTAATGTGTTTGGCAGTGACCATGAAAAAAGAATAAATGCACTTTTTGCTGACCATCCTTCATAAAAATTTCATATATTCGCATACATGTTATTTTTGGTTCATTTTGAGCAGAGAGTAAACCATGAAAAATGAAAGTGCGGAAAAATCTTTTCACCCACAGAAAAACAAACAAACTCATGCTATGTTACATGTACACACACACAGTCTTAGGAAAAAAAAGGGTACCAAACTGTACATTTCTATGGAGCCCACTAAGGGTCATGGCGGGGAAATATTTTTTTGAGCTTCTTTTGCACTGCCTTGCAATAACAGTTAAGGTTAGAGTTTCCTTATTGTACAGTTCCTTGTCACTGGGGTGGTACCTTTTACCTGGCTGCAGGTAGCTTTAGAGTAAGCTTTATTCTAATAAGTACTTACTGTCCATCCATGTTTGCAGGTAAAAGATAAATGTTAAATGTACGAAAGACACAGCAGAGCATGAAAAGTGGTTTTGTGTCTTTACTGTTCCCCAAAAAACATAGATTGTATTGTGTCATTTCCATTATTATTTTCTGCCACAGTTGCTCAATATGATCCGTAAACATTACATCCAGAACACCATTGTTAAAGTCTGGGTTTGTAGGGCATTTTGTTTTGTCATAACCATTTGTCGTGAGACCCAAGACTGTGTTATCAGCAGACTTGGTGAGGGTTTATGATGAGGAAGTGGAAAATAAATGGTATAATATAAGTAGGGTTTGAATGTTTGAGGAAGATCCCATTGGCATCCCATTGGCTTAGTGAAACAGACACATGAAGCTTCATATACTTTAGCATAATTTATTTGTATATGTGTTCAAATAAGTCGAGTCTAATAATAGGTCTGTTAAGATTTTTTTTCCTTAAGGTGATGTCATGCTTGCCAACTCAATTTGTATGACAACTTTTTTTATTATTATATCTAACTAATTCCAGTGCAAGGTCATTTTAATAAATATGAATTCCAAATAAAAAAGCTGTTTCTTGCATTATTTGTGTTAAACCTGAGCACAGGCCTTTTGCACATTACAGCGGATTAGAAAGATAAGAGCATGTTTTTTCCCCTTAAGGAGAATATGATCTCACATTTGCCAACTCAATTTGCATAATTTTGACTCATCAGTTGACTCTATTGCTAACACATTTAACGAAATCCAAACATCAGCCTCAGGCGTTTAGATGTATGTAAACCGTTCATGAAAAACAGGTTGCTGGAATTGTAAAAATGTCTTATCTGTTTCTTGTTCAGCATGCTTCTTTCTTTCTTACATTCTTCCATTTATCATTCTCTACATTTTTCTCCTCGTGTCTCTAGCAAACATTGCATGTTTTAGCTCCAGGTGGAGATCAGACAAGCCGTTTTAGTATTATTTCACTTTTTCAGGTAGATCAGATTAATCTGAGCAAGTGATTTCAATCACTATATCCTGATGATTGTTCACCAAACCCATTATAATACCAAAAGTTCATTATCTGTTCAGCTCTGGGAGCTTTGGAGAGGGAAATCTCACACATGTATTACATGGCATTTGAATCCAGGGCTTGATGAGGTCAATTAGTAAAATAATCAGAATAAAAAATAATCAGAATTATCAGGTTTTTGGAGTCAATACTAGTAAAAATAAATATATATATATATTTTTTAGAATTTTGTCTCCATCTAGTGTGCAATATCTGATCGATATCTGACAGAGCTTGGGTTGGTCGAAGGTTTGATATTTCAGCCATCAGCATCAGCCCAACCTTCAGCAAGAATCATTAGAAACAATCTGACAATGATGCTCAACAATAGGCTTAAGTCCGCAAGAGTACTTGCATGTGTTACAATACACACAAGTCGTTCACATTAATTCCCACAGAGTTAGTCATTAACATTATGGCCAAACCCTGAAAACTGGTCTGACTTATAAAAGTCAGAGCCATGAGCAAAGACCTTCCTGTGAGGACCTGTCTTCTGGCAAGCTAAAATAAAAGAACAATGATTCATTGTTAGGACTTAAAGAAGCAGTATGAGGATAGTTTTAAAGATTTGGAGCCCTCTCTTGTAGAACTTTGTTACTGCATGGAGGAAACTCATGGAAGAAAGAATAAAACGCTTGGGTACACGTTGTTATAGGAAAATAATCCCGTGACGGAGCCTGACATGAAGTTGCTCCAAAATCAAATCCGTTCTTGGACAATGTTAATTGCATATAAATTAAACATTCAGCCACTTGTTCTTGAGATATTCCTCAAAAGGACGTACAGGCAAAACATAATTAAAAAGAGAAATAAAGCAAACATTAAGTACAAACTGTAGGCAGCTTGACTCTTGGGTTTCACAGTCTCTCATATACAAATTATATTTGTAAGCAAAATGTTTATTTAAATCAGAAAGAAGTATCTCTTGTATCGGACTATTACTTAAAACTATTCTGATGTAGTCCTGCCTTTAATCTACGATATATCTTCCTGACTGTATTGTTCTCTCCAAGCTATTATGTGGGACAACCTAGAAAAAGTGCCGACTGACTTTAACTGACGTTCATTGTTAAAGTGAATTGCTCAGGATATCCGTACAGTAAGTGGTGGTAAACATGTGTTGTTTCAAGTTGTGTATTTATTCCTAAAGCATTACTGTAATAACAGGATTTCTCTTGACTCTTATGCCCTGTACAGTAAGTAATAAAACACAGTGTGGTGTGCTGTCCCAGGAAAACAGTTAACAGCGTGATGGGGTGATGTGGCCCGTCCGGTCATGTGACATCGCATGTTATTTCTCTTATACCACAGCAATATTTTACTACTGTATGTATTTAAATTCAACACATTATACTGTACCTTTTTCACATCATGTTAAATGTTGTGTATTGTCCTTGAGGCAAGATAGTTCCTGTTGTCCCTTATGTTATGACCGCTCCGAACAGCTGATTGTACTCGCACTTTATTAAGATTAAGATTTAATTGAAAGTGAAATATTTAGCCAGTATTTTTGTATGTGCATCAATCAAAAATATGCAGATTGTTACTGAAATTTGTAGCGCTTATGAGGATCTACAAATGATAAAAGTGATGTTCTAAAATCTAAAAATGATGTTCAGTTTGCACGAAATTTGGGTCTTGCATAGTCATTGTAAAGCGCACCACTGGTAATGAGTGCAGGTTATGCACGTCTTTATGTTCTTGCACTGTCTTGTAATGTTTGCACATTAGCACACATGCACTTTATGTAGTCCTGTGTTTGTTTTATCTCACACGTGCACTTTTTTTAATTCTGTGTCGTCTTATATGTAGCACCATGGTCCTGGAGCAACGTTGTCTCATTTCATTATGTTCTGTGTCACCCATATATGGTTGAAATGACCATAAAAGCCACTTGACTTATCAGTTTTACATTCTTGACGATGTCATAAGCGTCCAGTCACTGTGGATTAGCTACCGCCCTGAAAATTAGTCAGTGAAAACATGTCACACGTCACATTGAAATATGTGAAACAGCCAAACTCAAGATAAAACAAAGATTGCAGATATTTATCTCGCCCGCACAGTGCAGCTGACCATGCAAGGACCGATGCTGCAAAGAGAAGGAAGGGGTTATGAAGCTTTTTAGCATGGCTCAATCCTCAACTTGTGCTTCCATGATACCAGGATCTCCTCAATGCTCATGTTTTTCACTTGTACTGGTGGATCAGAGATCGGACAACGTTTGACTCAACAATACATGATTCTACACTCCTGGTTAACGTCACACTTTTGAAATTCAGGGAAGCTAGCTTCCAAACCAAGCTAAATAACTTCCTGTTGACACAACTAAAATGAAACATTGGTTAAAAAACCTTTTCAGTGTTATCTAGACTTTTAGTCTCTGATCGCTTCTTCTTAAAGCTCATCTTTTCTGATCCTTGCTTTTGGTGTAATGTCAAATCTGCACATTATGGTACTGCCGTGTCCCGTGACTCTACTCACGTCCTGTGTGCGACTATAAATACCCTGTACATGAGGTAGCTCCTCTTTCAGTGACGCTCACATACACACAGGGCACCGGACTGGTCAAGGTCTTGTCATGGCATCCCCATGTATCCGTTGGTGTATAGACTTTTCCACATCTATTTACAGACACAACGTAAACACCCTCATGTGCACACACACATGCACACCCATGGAGACATAAGACTTATAAGACCATAAATAATGTTATGAAAGCGCATTATACTTGGATGGCAGGAAAGAGGATCGTCCTTAAGATGCCCCAGCAGGTTTAACAGGCCTGTTGAGCTCCATTTAGGTGTGTCTAACAGTGTCAGTTTATCATCTGCTTCATTCCTGATGTGTGTTGTCTTCAGCAGGCATGCGGTGTCTGGGCGTGGGTCAGGCTTTGCCTCATGAATGCTGGTTTCTCAGGCATGTAAATCAAAACATAAGAAGGCAAACCTCATTCCTTTAAATCTGGTTGTCAGGGCTTAATTCACAGAAAAATTTGCTGGCGTTGCAAATGGGAATTGATCATAACTACAGGGAAACTGACAGGATAAGTAGTTACAACACTGAGGAATGTGAATCTTAAGGGTCTTGGGAGTTCTTCAATTCAATATGGACTTCTTTTACCACAGCGCAGTTGAAGGCTTGATTCTAATTGGTCAGATGATTCATTTTCTATAGCAGCAGATCTGATAGTAATGCGCGCTGTTTAATACATTATAGTTTCTATAGTAACGGCTAATTCAGGCGGATGCGCCAAACGGTCAACACCTATAATAATGAACAGACGGTTGTTTTGATAAAGGTCAGTAGGTTTACAGCCATGGGAAAATCTTCTTTTTTCACATCTCAGAAATTTGCATGTTCTGGTTTCTTGGTAACATGACAAGCTGCAGGTGGTGTAGTGGTTAGCGCTGTCACCTCGCAGCAAGAAGGTTCTGGGTTTGCATGGTTTCCTCCCAAAGCCATGCAGATTAGGTCAAATGCCTACTCTAAATTGCACATAGGTGCGGGTGTGAGTGGTTGTTCGTCTCTGGGTTAGCCCTGCCATAGATTAGCGACCTGTCCAGGGTGTACCCCTCCTCTCGGCCGAAGTCAGCTGTGATTGCTTCCAGCCTCCCCGTACCCACTAACAGATAAGCGCTATAGATAATGGCTAGATGGATAACAGGAACTAACTAGATTTGCAGACTTTCTGCAACAGTAAATATAACTATGGAACAATAAATACGTCATTCTGCAATGTAACATTTTTTACTGTTGGCACATTGCTCTGTGATAAGAGGTATAAAACACTTCAGTACGTACCGTTATAGGAATATTATACATTTCAGGGTGGGAATGATTACACCACTGAGTGAATTTAACTGTTACTACAGAAATAAAGTATTAGAAGAATGTAAACCTTGCAGCAGGAATTTCTGACCAATCAGAATTAAGCATTCAGCAGCACTATGGTATAATCAGTGTTAATAAATCTCATACTAAACTAGTGGAATGTTCAGTTACAGTCTGGTGATCTCCCATTATTAAGCAGTATATACACACTGTATTCAGATTGTTCATGCCATGCAACTAAATGGTCCTCCACCCAGAAGATATCTACCAGGATAAATGACACAATATACTTGGACTTTGCTCCCAGCTATATAAGTTGCTGATGGGTTTTTATTAGAGATTTATGGCGACATTATGAAGCAGGTTTCTAGTGCTGCTATTCTGTTTGGTTGTGTTAGAAAAAAATGACCCCTTGTCAGAGGAGAGGAATGGAAGGTAAAGGTTCACACCAACGTTCACACATGAGCACACTGTGTGCTTCTTTCCAGCTGTTATTTGGTGTAGTATGAGCTGTTAGACTGTTTGAGGGGAAAATCTGGAGAAAGGGTTTTCAGCATGTCCACTTTTTAAGCATGTTGATGAGGATAAATTTAGCAAACTTTGTCTATTTACGGCAAGAGTCATGCAACCTTGTCAAACCATTTTCAATAAATATGCATGCTTATACCAAAGTGCGATAATTATTTAATTCGCTCTCTGTGTCTGCTAAGTCAAGATTGATTAAACACATCAAACCTTCAGTGATTCTTATGCTTGGCAGGACTTCAGTACAGTTCCTAATTTAGCCCACCACATACACCCTCTCCTGTATGTGTGCTATTTCAGAGACATGGCTCCACCCCCTGCTTGCTCTGAGCCCTCCTTTTCCCTTTCCTCTCCTCCCATTTCTTCCACCCCTTAGAACATGCTGTCTCACTGAGTCTGAGAGGAGGTACACGGTTTGCAGGAGTGCAGTTACTCAGACACACACAAACACACTGAGACAGGAAGCCAGCAGCAAACATGGGGCAGTTGTTAAGCTGGTTAAGGGGCCCACAGGATTCTTCGGCCCTGGAGAATGTCGCCGTGGAGCAGCAGGTCACTTTTACTGGATATAATGTCTATGAGGTCTGCGTAAGGAGTGCATGGTGGGCATGTGTGTGTGTGTGTGCTTGATCTCTGGGTCATTACAGAGTGCACATGTGTGTGTTTGTGTTTGGTTGAAGTGAACAGCAGAGATTTCCTATGTGTGTTAAGCATGTTGTTGTTGCATTTCTGTTCAGCATTTACACAATCGCAAAAAAGGGCAGGGTGAAAGGGAGAGAGTTGTGGCTCTGGGCCAAGTCTTGAAGAGGAGGAGTAATGGAATGTGACAAGAGTGCTGGGAAAACGTTCCAGATTTGTGCACAGAGTCACGTCTAACAGCATAGGCTTACAATAAATCCTGAGATTTAATTGCCTTGCTTGTTTGCAGGAGGGTTGCATTTTGCTGAGTGTGCATATTTAATGTTTGCAAAAATGTGAAAAAGTGGTGTGTGGAGGAAAAAGAGGTAGAGAGTTTTCGGTTTATTAGGACAATAACCTTCTTGTCCATGAGGAAGTGCTGTGATTTATTGACTTTTAAGTTTAATTTGAAAATGATTTCTGCCTTCCAGCGCTTCTTGTTGATATCTTTACATCCCTATTTATTATTTTGTTACATTTTTATATATTTACTTTTTTAGTTTTAATATTTTTATACATATATATTTTATCGTGGGTCAATGATAAGGCATGATTTTTTTTGGTGTCTGCATCCATTTTAGAGAAAAATGTTAAAATATATTAAGTGTTACATATTAAATAATAATGAATATTTAAGTGAACTAAAACAACAACAAAAACCAGTCATTAAGAGAGAAATAAAGTGCTACAGTGTCATTTATAGCCTGCATAACAATTCTAACACCAAGTGTCAAAAAAGAGTAAATTAATAAAGAAATTAATAAAAGCAAAAAAGAATTTACATTTAAACATTTTGTTACATACCACAAGTGCCATAGATGAAAAATCTGATTTTATTTATTTATTTATTTATTTATTTATTTGCTTATTAGTTTGAGTCAAAAACTGACTATAAAAACTGTGAATATTAATAGATCAAGGCTTTTTTTTTATAAAGGTGTTTAGAGAAAAATAGCAAAGAAAAATAGTGTAACATCATAATTTTTCTAATTAATTAGTAAATGCATAATTTAAGTCCGCATTGCAATTTCAAAAAAATTTACATAAAAAAAGTATAGCCATAAATGTGACGAAATGATTTTCTAATGAAATATTCGATCTCAAGTCACGTATATGTTGCGAAGAAAAATGAAAACGGAAATGAAGACGCATCTGTTTTTATTTTGCTTTACTTCATTTTTTCAGAAGCAATATTTTCTGGATTAGCTTTAGTGATAACTTTTGATCCAATTTTATTACTTTACTTTATTTCAGGTTATGAAAATGTTTTGAGAATAGTTTTAGTTATGAACTTTTTCTTGCTCAACAGCTGCACACACATGTTTGTAGGGGTCCCTTATCACCAAAGGGCTTTCTGCAGCTGTAACTCCCCAGACATGCTGTCTCAGACACACACAATTGACCAAATGTTGTTTTTCTTTATTGTTTTTTCCTATTATATTTTGCTTCTCCAGCCTGGGTCTCTGATATGGGTGTGTTGAGTTGTGTTAGTAGTGTTGGAACACTTTCATCACCCACAATGCACTCTGATATCTTGAACATCAGGCACTGCTGTCAACAATATAATAGAACAAGCAATGTCTCATGTGCACTGGCTCTGTGAATTTAATCAAGCGTACACACTTGGAACAAAGGAGTGTTTTAGTGTAATGGCTTATTTTATTTCTAACTTTTAGACCAGAAGTGTTAGGTGTGTGTCAGGAAAAGGGCTGGGCTGCCATGATCTTTCGTCTTCTATATGAGCAGGCAGAGTTAATGTGACTTGCTCTCAGCCATTCTTCTAATCTCAAAAATACCAGCTCACTTTAAGTGACAGTGATTGGCCACACCTAGATGTTAACATTGCTTGAGAGAATTTTAATAATACAAGAATAATTTTTGACATAATTGTTCAGACATGAGCATAAGGGAAGGTTATTAAACAGACCTTAAGATGATTAGAACCTGAATGTCCAGTAATATGAGTTGAGGTTAGATCAGGGGACTGTGTTTAGAGTTTGGTTCCTGATTATATCATCTATATTTGTAACTGGTCCCCAGTCAATATATTAGGGGGTATAACGCTACACCATGACGTGATGCATTGCGATGTCCGATATCGGCATTCTATTAATTATGCATGTAAGGCAACTGCACTGTCTGAACACTAGAGGTCACGAGCTGCACAATCCATAGAGTTAAAATGTATAGAGAGCGTGCTGATCATGTGATCACTTTCTTTTGCTGAGAACCTGCGAGATTCCCATTACTGAGACAGGAATCATCTGCAGTTTAGCGGATTGCAATGACCAACATGGATTATATGTTATACGGTTACATGACCAGGTTATAATGGTTAAAAAAGCTCTTCTGTAGCTTTCTAAGCTACCTGAGAATAGGGCTGGGGAAATCGGCCATTTTAGCCGGTTTGGGGCTCTATTCTGCTATGCTCGTAACTGCTAACTGCTGGTACGAGAATTGGCTACTTTAAATTGCCCCTAAGTGTTAAGAATTGTGTGAATATGTGTGTGAAAGGTTCTCTGTAATAGACTGACATTCCAGCCTATCTCGTATCTAGTATTCCGGGGATAGGCTCCAGATCCACCAGGACCCTGACTAGGATAAAGGGCTTACTGAAGATGAATGATTGAATGAGTTGCAATTAATTTGCGTCAGTAAAACATGTCGCCACATGAGTTTGTTGAACTCTGAATACTGCTGAATACTGACACTTAGTTCCTTGTGCTCCAAACATGTTACACTATTGATCTGTACAAACAGACAAACTATTGTTAGTGGGATATGAAACTTAAGGCTCCATCTGATATGCCTTAAAAAAGCAAATGATTTGTGATAGTTTAATATTATTGGTCTGTTTGTGTTGTCTATTCTTGCTTCCGTCCGAGCAAAACCGTCAGGTTTGTCAGCTCAGTGTCTCTTCGCTCACTTCTAAACACTGCACAAATACAAACACATTCCTTGGCTCTGCTCGAGCACAAGCTGCTCGCACCCAGTTACTTAATTCTCTTCGGAGCTCATCACAAACATTATGTTCATGATCCGTCTAACACTACCACTCCAGCAATTTTTCTTGATTTAAAATGATTTTGATTTAAATGGTTATGGTTCAATGTTTGGGAATTTCTTTGTAAGACAGATATAAATAGACAAAATTGCATAAGATGACCTTTTCTAGTTGGTAAATGATTCTGAACTTGTAAGCTGACATTGCAGCTTGTGAAATAATATTCATTATGGGTCATATTCTTTTACGGAATAGATTCGCTATTCTCTATTCCCTTCTTTTAAGGAAAGTTCCTCATATTCAGAGTCGAGTTATGTGGTTCAGATTATAAAAAAATTTAAATTACATGCGTATAGTTCACACCTTCAGGTTTGCCAGATTTTTCTTCAGAAGAAGTCTGAAATATTTCCATTATATGTATTGTTGCATGAAGAGTCATTTTAATGACCACATTAATGGTTTTATTTAACAATATGGCTCCCACTGTCATTACTCAGCAGCTTGTAAAATAGCACTTGATCCAGCACACCTTATTATTTTGTGTTGTACTTTTTACTCAAGTTAATTGTGCAGACAGTTTGTGTAGCCACGAAATACTAAATCAAGCTCATGAAATTGCACATGTACATCCAATGTAGGCTAACTTGTCACACTTTCCTTTAAAGCTGACCAAGCACCAACAAGCCACGCACATTGTAAGAATGTGTTCTTCATCATTGTATCCATAAAAAATTCAGTACTTGTTTCAGCTTACCTTAAGATGCTGTCATATATGATTCTTTGTGCAAACAACAAACCAGAACAAAAAAAAAACCTAGTTTTGTTGGATTTAGGAGGATTATGCTATTACCATTACTAATTATAGGAATAATTTCAAGGTATGTGTTTAATAGTATTATATTTTAACCCTATATATCTATATCTATATCTATATCTCCACTCCAGTCAGGTCACATTGGTTAGTTCAGTATTGAGTAACTGCAAATGCTATTTGTGACCACTTAGAGCCACAGAGCCATTTTTATTATGCATCACATTAATATGTGGCCTCTGATGGTGGTATGATTGGCAGGAAACGTGGACTTGCACGGTCATGACTGACTACATGTCACAGGTCAACATGCCCTAATGCTAAATATAACTAGGTGCTAAATAGCTATATATTCACATGCAAAATAGTAAAATCAGTACAAACAATCATTACGCAAACCAAATAACCGTATCACATTTTTCAAATGTAGGAAGGTGCCATATCTTAATTTCAAGATTACATGAATTATATTTGGCAGTGGCAGTGGTAGCTCAGTGGTTAAGATGTTGGACTAGTGATTGTAAGGTCGTGAGTTCAAATCCCAGCACTTAGGCCCTTAACCCTCATCTGGTCAATTGTATAAATGAGATGTATGTAAGTCGCCCTGGATAAGGGCGTCTGCCAAATGACATAAATGTAATGTATTTGCAAGCGTGTGTGTTTAATGAATATGTCCGTGAAATTGGCATGTGCACCTATATTCACCCTTGCCTTCAAAGGTAAAGCTATAATGACTCTCAGAGCTTTTGTGTATTTTTGGGGCGGCGGCAGCTTCCCATTCCATCTGTGTCTCACAACATAATACATCATAGCTCATAGTCACATAAAGTGTTTTAAACTTTTGGGTCCTGTACAGTGTTCTCTTTATTCTGAATATAATCGAGCTGCCTTAATCAGAATCAGCTTCTTAGGGTTTGCACCAGAGCTAGAGGCTAACGTTACTAACAAGAAAGAAAGCTTATAGCCTCAAGTTTAACACCACTACACGCTGACCACATTGCTGTTGTAGTTTCTTGACACTGTTTGATACACTGCTATCTGCAAAGAGTGATAATAGGCATAATACTTCTCAACTAATTTGATGCCACTCACACAAGCACCAGAAGGCAAAATTGTACAATTGTAAATTCAGTTGATAATGGATAATATAGTTCCAATGTGATATGTTTATTTCTTTTTTAAAATATGGCCTTAGTCTATTATTTTAGTATATTTATGTACGGATTGAATAACTAAGCTAAAGAATTATCAGAATCATATTAGTAAGACGTCCAACATCGAAGTAATGTGATGTTGGTGCAAACATTGCACTGCAGTTGCGGCAGAGCCTCTGTTCGCTAGTTAGCGATCTACAAGGCGGTGTTCACAGCGGTATTAGCATCCTATAGATATAAAAAACAAGAGCATCGCTATCAGCAGGTAGTCAAATAGCATTATTAGTGATCCAGGAACCTGTTAAGCAAAGTGAAAATAGACCAAGGTGTCGATCAAAGATGTTTCATATAAAAAATGTCATTACAGAAAAAAATTAAGTAACATTAAAGATCATACTTATTTATAAATACTGAAGTTCAGGGTCCATTTTTCCTTTACTATTACTCTTACCTTGGCATTATCATTCCTGTATTTGTATGTGTTATGTCTGTTGCACTACTTAATGTTTGTTTTCAGTAATTCATATCTTGCTCTGCATGTAGTAACACTCACAGGTCTCCTCCAAAGAGGGGTTGTGGTGCCGTGTCCCCCCCCCCCAAAAAAAGCAGACCTGACATGCTTTGTCAGACAGTCATATCATTTTCATCCTTTAACACATTCGCAGTGTTCTCTTACACTTATATATAACCATAACTGAAACAAAATGAACTGAAACAAAACTTCCTTGATACTGATATCTGATTTGTCTGAGAGCTGCTGTGCAGCAAAAACAAAGCAAGAATTCTCTTTTCACTTCACTTCAAATCATGCTGAAGTCCACTTCCACTTGGTTTAATCTGTGTAAATAGGCGGAGGCCTCAAACTTGCTTGTTAAAAGATAAGGGTTTCCAAGTGACACTCGCTCCGAAGCCCTCCTGAAACATGCCCTATAAGTGAACACCCCTTCAGACGTATAAGGACCATTACTAGGTATAACAGGACAGTTAGTGGTATCTGTTATCACACAAATCTTAATGGTAGTGGTGGTGTCTTCCATATTAGGTTAGTTTGGAAATCTCTGGTGTGAGTCTGTGGCATTTGGATGCACTCCAGTTTGTTCACATAACAAGTAGAGGTATGCGGCTGTGTAATGGGGCATATCCTGGTTAGGAAGAGTGTGGTTTTGTACTCCATTATGTATCTGCTGAACCCACAACGACTGAGATGGTGAAATTTGTTTTTAGCTTTCCCGCTGTTTCTTTGTACTAGTTTGGATGAATAATTAGTACTATTTTGTATTAATCTTCCATGTATGTCAGATAACATGTATGTATAGTGTGCAATATGGCTGTCCATTTACGATTGCATGCATCTGCATGCGTGTGACACCAAAGTCATGTAGCTCAGTGCTACTGAAATTATGCCTGCAGTAAGTGATAAAGTAGCATTTGTTCGAAGCACTGTTACTCCAAAGGAGAAAGTGGTTTGATGCATTAAATTAATTTATGTTTTCACTTAACACAGTTAACGTCGATAACTGCTTTATCCTGGTCAGGGTATTGGGGGATCTGGAGTCTGTCCCAATAATAATAATAATAATAATAATAATAATAATAATAATAATAATTAGCACTGTCGCCTCACAGCAAGAAGGTCCTGGGTTCGATCCCCGGGTCACCCAGGGTGCCTTTCTGTGTGGAGTT
>JAQQZX010000011.1:19277637-19298307 GCA_030068355.1 Notoglanidium maculatum
CCCTGTGGTGGACTGGCGACCTGCCCAGGGTGTACCCCGCCTCTCGCCCGAAGGTGCTGGGATTGGCTCCAGCTTCCTCGCGACCCAGACGGATAAAGCGGTATAGATAATGGATGGATGGATGGATGGATTATATAGCCCCTTTCATACATTAAAACACTACTCAAGTTGCTTTACAAAGCAAAAAAGGTAAATAAAAAACAGTATAAGGGAAGGAGCATAAAATAAAAAAAAATAAAAATGTAATAGAAATTCTCAAAAATAGATAAAATAGTAATAATGGATTGGGTATGTCAGAGAATTAAAATGAAACATTTACAAATTATAATATATTATATTATTATTCAAAAGATACTTCACGTCTTAAAGTAATGTTGGACTGTCCTTTCTCTTTGTCCTCAACACAACGGATGATCTCAAACACTTTAAGAAGGCAAGAAATTCCACTAATTAACTTTTTAACAAGGCACACCTGTTAATTGAAAAGAATTCCTGGTGACTACCTCATGAAGCTCGTTAAGATAATAACAATAGTGAGCAAAGCTGTCGTCAAGGTATAGACTGTCTACCTTGAAGAATCTAAAAATTTGTTTACCACATAATTCCATACGTGTTCCACTATTTCATAGATTTGATGTCTTCAGTATTGTTCTACAATGTAGAAAATATACAAAACAAAGAAAAGCTTGTGTGTCCGAACTTTTGTATACAAATTAATATGAATAATTACTCATAAAAAAGTGAACGGTAGAAATATCAGAATATATACTGTATTAGAGTGATGATTAAAAATGCATCTGAAGTAATAAAGCAGGATTTCACTTGTATGATGCATGCTGCTGGTGAAGCCTGATCTACATGTCATGTTTAATGAACAGCTCCTCACTGTTCGATTCACATTCGTGCTGACGTAGTGTATAGAAATGCTAATTAATGTGACAGAAGAATCTTGGAAATCTTATGACACTCCTTGATATTATCATGATTAATGAGCATGCATTTGTTATTCACTTTTTTCAGTTCATGCCTGAACAGGTTCTAAGCATATGAATCATATGAGTTTTATAAAGTGGCACGGCGGTTGCCTCGCAGCAAGAAGGCTCTGAGTTTAAACCTGGTAGCAGACTTGGGTCTTCTCTGTGGAGTTTGCAGGTGCTCCCCATGCCTGTGTGGGTTTCCTTTGGGTACTCTGGCTTCCTCCTACAGTCCAAAGACATGCAGATTAGGTCAACTGGCTACTCTAAACTGCTCATAGGTGTGAATGTTTGTTCGTCTCCGTGTTAGCCTGCGAAAGATTAACGACCTGCCCAGGGTGTACCCTGCGTCTCGCCTGAAGTCAGCTGGGATTGGCCCCAGCTTCCCTGTGACAAGGATAAACAATATAAATAATGGATTGATGAGGTATATGATTCCTGTTAGCTCATCACTGATTCAGTGTTGCATCATTATTTTCTGTAGCAACATGTCTTGTTTTTTTTGTTAAATAGACACCAATGACATTCCATAGCATGTCAGTGGGTGGATTGGTTACACAAAATTGCTCCTAGGTGTGTTAGAATACGTGTGTGGATGGACTTCCCACTTCAGTGGTGTTCCCAGGATAGACTCTGAATCAACCACCACCTTATAACCCTGTAATCTTATTGGACATTTAGATCTTTTAGATTGCCAAATGAGTGCCCCCTAACAGGGAATAAGCCGAGAGGAGAAGATGAGCCCCTGCATGTTTTCCTGTCACACACTAGGTGGCAGTGTTGTCACAGGAAATGGATTGTGTTGGCACACTCAGGCAAGCTTTTGTGTCAGAATCACGGAAGTGCTCAAGATGCAAGTTAGATCATTCTTGGACGTTGATGAGTTCCTCTTGTAGAAGTGCTGGCACATTTTCATTAACCTTGTTTAGACTTGTTTTCAAAAAAGGCATGTGATTAAAGTTGTATTATTAAGGTCTCTTAGTGCCCCTCCTGTCTTAGTCCTTCTGTTCTGTGTTTATTAATGAGCTTCTTTCAAGTCTGTGGTGCATGCTGTTTGTTTTTCCTCGCATGATGTCTCCCTTTTCTCTTTTTCTCTGTTTCTGGGAGGAGTTGTGAGGTTGTGAGGCAGGGCCTTGCTGCGACTTTTGTGCTCCTAGTGCAGATTCCTGAGCAGTGAGTGTAGGAGTCACACCCAGCTGAGCAGCTCTCCGACAACGCCTGTGGCTTTGTCTGATCAAACTCTTCACCTTCATACATGACCCCATATGTCTCTTGCTTATCGCTCAAGCTTGAAAAGTAAATCTAAACCTGTGCTCTTCATCCATTACTAGCATATTGAAACAATCTGCTTATTTTTCTTGGCTTCCTGTCAGAGAGGGCCGTCATGCCCAGCTCTTAGCCAATGAGAGGGCTTTCTAGCTCAGTGTCATCACTGAAGAAGGAGGGCTTTCATTGGAAGAGTCTGGGACTTCATTTTTCTGGTGGGGCGTGTCCTGGTGTTCTTGTGTTTTTGTGTGTGTATGAGATTGTGTGAGGTATATACTTTGAGCTGTCACACCGTACAAGATTTCTTGATCCTTTGCAGTTTGTAAGGACACACAGGAAGGACATCTTTCTTCACTTACGAGCCAGATGGTACGTACTCGGAGCACCCTACGTTCTGTGGTTTCCTGCTTTTGAACCTGATCTCTCTGTGCCTGAAAACTTGCCAACATGGACTGCAGTTTGTGGAAAGTGTGATGACTGCAATTTCTGACTTTTTCCATGGCTTGTTTTTCCTGAATCATTTGACCAGTGAAAAAAGAGGCATTTGAATTTCTTTTAAAAAAAACAACAACAACAAAACTTTGTATAATGTAACCTGTTGAATGATAGACTATAAATGTTACTGGTTAAAATTATGTATCTGTCGTAGGGCGGTTTCCTTTACTAGCGTGTGCTGTGAACATTAACTCTGTGTGTCCAAAACCAGCCCTTAAACATTAGAGAATTTTCTCAGCAGGCCTTGGATTGCTTCTTGTTCTTGCCCAGTTATTAATATGACACCACTTATTTGCTTTTACTTTTCTGGATGTCAGTCAGACACCATTCCTGAAAGCACTAACCTAACATCACATTATGTTAAATGTAGCCTAAAACATGCATCAATCTTGTATTTGAAGGCGACCTAGAATCTGTAGCTCTAGCATAACTCTGGTCAAGCTGGAATTTTAGCTCCTGTATTAATGGCATGCACCTCGTCTGGTGTGTTTTTTGCTCTTGAGAACATCTCAACTATTGAGCAATCTGCTAAGCTAGTAAACTCTGGGCAATTTAACATTCTTCAAGTTCCTGGTCTGCCATATTACATGGTGGGGGAATTGTGAGATGACATAACAGGTAGATGTTGGTGACGAGCTTCTATGCAAACACAGGCATGCGTGCACTTAAGCAAGATTACATGCTTGCCCAATAGCTACCATAGGCATGAAGAATTATGAGCTGCTTGCGAGTAAGAACCTGTGCAGCCGCCGAGGTGCAGTGAAAATAAAATTTAAGCTATGGTGTGTTTATGGAGGTGGTTTACAAAGTGCATTGAATTAAAATCGAAAAAAACTCTTTTTGTAATTAAGCTGGGGTTGTTTTTAGTTGTCTTTAGCCAGGCATGATGTATGATGAAAGTGAGCAAGGTTATTATATTAGTGAACTAAATGTTTTTTTTTTTAATCAAAATTTTTATTTAGAATTCACCCAAAGTGACATCTGGTTTTTAGCAATCCGGCAGACGTACATAAACCACTTGAAATGACATCAGCTGCTGGTGTTAAATTACAAATTACAGTCAGCTGTTGATATATTATAAGGCCTAAAATATGATCACATGACATTTTGAGAAATACTGCAACGCAATAAGCCTGTTGAACTCTACCTACAAGTTTTATTCAGCTGTTTGTTGATTGCATTGTTTACTTTGCCTAGATCATGTGTGCTTGGTTGCATGGTGCTGTGGCCATGCATTAGTCATCACTTCCTTTAAAGGGAAAAAGAAAAAAGAAAAGAAAAAAATGAAACAAAGCAAACGGATTTGCTGTTGCTACCACGGTTACAAGAACACCAGAGTATCCTGTATCAATTAAAAAAAAAAAAAAAAGGAATAAGAAAGGACCTGTTAGTACCTGCAGTGGGATGAGCAAAGAGTTTCACATCTGTAATATTTGCATATTGCATTCAGGAGCCAGTGTAAGCTGGGTGTGTCGATCATGCCTGTAAATCCACCAAGCATGCAAGCATCAGCAACGTGTTCTGGGTTGTGGCTTCCGTGCTCAAACCAGTTTGTCCCATTATCATGAGTTTCTCTTATGATGATTGGATTGAGTATACCAGTGAGGAATTTTTTGCAACGTGAAAGGCAGTAAATAGCATGTTGCGTCACACTTGCTCATGAGCTTTCCCACATATTCATTGCACTTTCTTTGGACAGACATTATAGCCATTAAGACATCAAGGCTAAAGAGGAGCTGCTTTTAACCGGCTCTCTTTATCCGTTTCTATTTTCACCCCATGGTTTCAGGGATCCGTGTGCAGGATTCAGGGCAGCTGTGCCAGACCAGGACACACGCACTGACTGACATGTTACAGCCAGAAAGCAAATCTGGACAAAAGCTGTCTTCTGTCCTACAAGTTTGGTTTTAGAGGATTGATAGCAGAGTGTGGTGTTTGTAGAGATATTGAGGCATTTGTGGCCAGTGTGTGAGCACAGATTTGGCTGTCTGAGTCATAAGACAGTGCTTAGGGGGATGTGGGTTGGGTTCAGGCTGCAGGACAGGGAGCAGTGGAGGTTTAAAGACACACATACTGTAGATTCCTGGTTTATTCTTCTAGCTTTTTTTCTCTGATTTATCTCGCTGATTCTTCCAATTAATTTCCTGAATCATTCATTTGATTCTTTTGACTCCGCTGGTTTGTTCTACTGATTTGTTTCCCCAAACGATTCTTTTGATTCTGATTATTTGTTAAACATTTCAGACGATTCCCTTTCTCTAACTGTGGGTTTTTTCTCTTTGTTTATTCCTGTGATCAATCTTTAAGATTAATTTTTCAGATTGATTCATTCTTTTGAGTCAAAATGAGTTAATTAAGTGAGCTCTTTTGGTTTTTTAGTGTGTGTGTGTGTGTGTGTGTGTTATTGTTTTGTTTTTTTTTATAAACGCATGATTCATTTACTGATTCATTTTTCAAATTATTCCTTCTGATTAATTTTTTCTTCCAAACTGGCGTACTGGTTTATGTTCCTGGTTTAATCTCCGGACACATTAGTTTCATTTTCTCGGCTACTAATCTAACTAATCAGTTTTTCCAGTTACTTTTCCCTGTTTGATTGTTCTGATTAGTTTTATAGTTTGATTCTTTTAATTCATACTTTCCGATCAGCTCTTATGAGTAACTTTTGGCTCATGCTTATGATTGATTCATCTGAACAATTCTTTCGACGTATTCTTCTAATTAAACCCCCTGGAGAATTGTCCTTGTAATTTACCAGTTCATTATTTTTCTGAATACCCCACCTGGCGTATTCTCTTACATTCTAGTTTTTGTACATATTATAATAAAAAAAAAATTCAATATTAGTATGAAGTCAGCTGTTACCTGCCCTGTATTATCTATCCAGCTCACATTGTATTTGAATGAATGAAGTCATAATGCAGCTGTTCCAGGGTTTATCTGCCTCTAATGGAGATTTCTGGGTGGCTCTCTAATGTGCCCTACAAAACCTGTCTTCAGTTTGCACTGGCACTTCAAATTAAGCACTCTGTATAGCTGTACCCACGTCACATAGCTCTCCTGTGAGTACTTGCCTTTATTTTTATTATGTTGTTATGGTGCGGGTTTAGTGTTTGCAAACATTTGCAAATCTATTTGCATGTAGTATGATTATTGAGGTGCACCAAAATCTGGTTGTAATGTTGTCCCTTCCGATAAAGGATATGCCCTGTCTCTCAGACCGTCCCAGAGAGATTTGTTGTGGTAGACAAAAGGGGTCAATAGTCACCAAATATGTTAGGCCCTTAAGTTTAATTTAAAAAAAATGTTTCCATGGGTGAGTGCTCCCTACAACGTCCCGTACTGTTTGTGTTGGCAGTAGATTAAATCAGTTGTGTAGTTTTTAAGGAATTAATTAACACAATTAAGGAAGTCATTTGCGTTCACTTCCTCCTTTTGAGGTTATGCTACACGTTATCTGACATTATACAACACATTGGATCGCATGAACAAACTATGAATTTTGGAATTAATACACCATAAGTAACATTCATAAATTTATATTAATTGACCGACAAATAATTAACATTTAGAATTGTTATTTTTGCTAAGTTACATGGATTTTCAGCCATAGTTTGAATAAACATTGTAGGTGTGCTTAGTTAACCTTTAAGCGAAGGTCAGTTGATATATGTGTTAACTTGTATGAATTGTGCTGACTAGAGAGTCTGAGTAGAGAAAGTCAGATCATCTCTCATGCAGGTATCTAAAATTGTTGATTTGATTATGGGTAAGGAATCAGGTATGTTTTATGTGTCCCGGCGTGCGTGTCATGCTCCGTGAGAGTATAGTGTGCCTATAACAAGCTATGAAACTGTCAGAAATTAAAGATAAAGATAAAGATGGCTTCATTTGTGCACATTGAACATTTTTTTTACGTGATGTTTGCATGTTATGCAGTACCCCTACAAATAGCAGGGGTGATACAGCATGATATAACGTGATGTCCGCACATGAACTGTGTCTCAAATCGAACACATATGTAATATTCTAGACATTAATATTTGAAGTTAAAAAGCCTCTCATGTAGCCTTCAAACCTAATCAAAGTCTGAGTTCATTGATTTAGTCATTTCAGTTGCAGTTCATGACAATAATCACAACAACAATGGAGTTAATGTGTTTAGCATCACCCTGATAAAGCACAAAGACATTAATGCCATGAAATTGGTCAGTATTTTACTGGTCGATATGGAAACCTCATGGGCAGGGATGTTTCAGTTCTCTATCCAATGAGGGCTGTTTTTGTCCTCTCTTTGATTAATCCAGCTGTATATAAGCTATACAGATGAGAGCGTGAACAGTGCCACTCATTAAATATAAACCATGCACCACTGGCATAGGTACAGCCACCTTATATGTGCTATATATATATCAACCTCCCCCTCACTCTTGTGCAAGTGTTTACAATTGTTTTTGATGAGCTTAGATAAGCTCTATTTTAAGAGCTGTGGCATGAAGCAACCATGGCATGATGACATAAACTGCCAGGACTCAGATTTCTGATTCGGTATCTGCTTTAATAAAAAACCATTTTTTTGAAAGAAATGTTAGACATATCTACTTCCTCCTCCAAAAGCGTTTCTAAAAAGTTAAACCTACAAACCCCAGTTTGTAGAAGAAACAGTGTGTATTTCTCAGCTATGATTATATTCCCCCCTCTCTGTCTGTCTCTTTCTCTCTGTCACTCCACGTACTATTTTCATACCTGGACAAGCGTAATTTACTGGCTCACGGTACCATATTGCTATTTTGGCCGGGCGTAAACACTGTCTTTCATGTTTGCACACTGTTTCTGTTTTTGTTGTCATACATTAACGCTGATGTGAATGGAATGGTACAAAAGAGGGTGTGAAATTCAAAATTCGCTGGTGCAAAGGGATTTTCCAAGTCATTTTGGCCTTAGGAATTGCACAATGCATGACAAACTTGCACACACTCAAAGATAACTTATTATTTTCCTGACATCGCAACATGATTAGTTTGTCTGTAAAATATATGAACACATGACTATGCTGATTGGATACCAGTATTATTATTGTTCAGTTTTGCGTTTCACATCCAAAAAAAGCAAGGAAGCAGGAATGTAAGTACTTGGAAGTACGATATGGGCACCCGACGGCAACCGTATGTTCTAATACATGCTTGGAAAGGAAGGGGCATTCAGATAGTTGCAATCAACTGAATCTTACATAGTGGACCTTTTTAAAAGTACAATCTTTTTGTAATTCAATACAAAAAAAGTCACTCTGTGCACTTGTTTTTTTTTTTTTTTTTTTCAAGGAAATGATTTGCCAAACCAACCCCCTTAATAATGTACTCCCTTATACCCAACCCCTTTAAAATTTTTCAAAACACCTTTTAAATCACCCCTTTAAACCTTTTTAAATCACTTTAAATTCCCACCTGTGCCAAAGATCATGAATGTCCTCAGATCTCCTCTGTCTCTTATTATTTTTTTTTAATCCAGGTTCTCTGTCATCTTGCTGTCCCAGTTCAATAGCTTTAAGTATTCTCACTGAGCCTGTTTGTCAGTAGATTAGTTGTAAATATTACGCTGCAGGTTGATCAGTGTAAATTTCAGAAATGTCACACTTACTGTTGTGATGCTTTTGTTTGTGATTATGATTTGCCATAGAGCATTTTTAGGTCACACCTTAAAGGTATACACACTAGTACACACAAATACTCATACACTAGATATCTGTGAACACTTGGGGCCAATACATCATTTTAGTTTAATTTGCAGTACCAATTCAATCAGAAGGTTTTTTTTCCTCAATAGAACATTTCAACAAGCATTACTGGTACTTTATTAGCAGCTTTTCCTCCAATGTCAAGACACTGGACTATAATAATAACTAAGCTTAGCTTAATATGTACAAATAAGTACAGGGCCACTGAGGTTACATGGTGGTTATTTTTAATCACCATGGCCACGAATTAACATATTGTGGACACAAGATAACAGGCCACAAGCCAAGTATCTTGTGTAAATTTCCACAAGATTGTATGACTTGTAGGAACATCATACATAAGATTTGGCTTCCAGTTCCTTAAATGATGGGATCAGATGAAAAAGTATGTTATGCAGGCTAATTGTACATCCATGTCACAACAGCAGTTTGTGAAGAGTCTGCAAAAACCTCAGCTTGGCTATAGCAGTGTATTTGTAATAGCCAAAAGTAACCTTGATGAAGCACAACACCCAGCCTGGCACTGATCTAGCATGTTTGCCCTCTGCTACGTGTCAGTTGTTCTCTAAAGCCCTGCCAGACAAAGACATTTTGATATATTCTCTTATGAATACTGATGTCTGGACATCTGTGGGTTTCACTGTTTAGTTGCTGTGATACTAAATAATGGTTTGTTTAAGCTGTTTTAGTGATGAAGCAGCTTTGCATGGCGGCGATATTACCTACAGTGTGTGTTTGTTATGTAACTATTCAGTACCATTGAAAGTAAATGTGTATATTCAATATCTATCATTATTCTCTCTTTTCAGTCTCAGCCTAAACAGCCCACTTCCACCCCATCAGTGCCGGCGTCCACTGAGAAACCTGCACAACATGAGGTACAGTTTATCAGTCTATATGTCTTCTGTCTCATTTTTACAATTTCTGTAATATTGTATGAGACGTGTATGAACCCACTTCCTGCTCTGCATGGCAGACTCCTCCCCTGGCCCAGCAGCAGCCTTCCTCCGTGATCAGTATTGTTCTCTTTCCTGTTGCTGTGATGAGTTGTTCTGTGTATTTTAGTCTGGCCTTACAGAACCATGAGCCTGAATAGAGAACACGGTTCGCCTCATGTACAAACTTTCAAAATCTTGTTGCTTTAAATCTTTCAGGCTTGCTCAAATGTTTTGTGTGACTGGTTATTAATAAGATGCAAAGCCTTTATGAAAGCATCAGATCTTGAAAGTTAGATGTTATGTAAAAACAATTTGTTGGGTACTGTAATAGGAAAAGAATCAACAACATTTTCATCTGACTAAGTGGTGTACAGGTTACCACTGTTATTTTCCTATATGTTGAATTTACTAATCAGCGACACGGCTGTTATTGAAAATGAATCAACATTCAGATTAGAGAAATCAAATTCAGCAGCATTGTGGTTTAATGTAAGATAACAACGACTGTTAGAAATGTTAATCCTTCCTGTAATTAATTGCAATCACCAAAGCTGCATTTTTCCCTGTGTGTCTTTTGCTTTTGTGGTAAGGCTTGGTCATTGTGAATGAACAAATGGATGTATCCGTGGAAATTACTCTGCCTTCCTAATCATTTGTGCTCTTTCAGTTTAAAGCCAGAGCTCTTTTAACTGTCCTTTTGTTTGTCATGGTGACCTACAACAATCCAATCAATAAAGGATGTTTTATAGTAGTACGCCTAGGCAACTGGACACCATTGGATGTGATGAAGCCCCTTGGATGAGCAACAAAAAGTCTTCATAATTATAAAAAATGTCCAGTTACAAAATTTACCTGTACGAACTGAAACCTGCACGAGCATATAGGTTTTATTAAGATTTAGTAGCAAATGATGAAAAAATTGAACGAAAATCAGTAGTGATGGCTCCCGATCTGTCTGAGATGTCTTAGTCTATTTTTTGTATTAAAAAAAAAAAATTCAATTGACACAATTCCCTACTTTCCGCAAATGGACCCAGTCAAAACATGCTTTTGGGGTTCAATGTTTGCTTTTTTTTGCATGAAGTTCAACACAAAAATTTTTTTTTTTCCAAAAACACCAGCCTCATGCCTTACTGTTTTTTTACGTAGTAATGACTCACAGACTTGCGGATGAATTTTGGGGAAAGTTTGGCTTACAACAATCTAGCTTTCTAAAGCAGAATCGCAGAATCTTTTCGGTAGGGTTCTACAATATTTAAGGACCTTGTTTCCTATGGGGATAAACCAAAGAATCTGTTATGATACTAGACGGAACCTGTATTTATAATAGTTTATAAACAGTAGGAAAATTTTACATTGTAGATGAATGTTGTAACATTTCAGTGGCAGCCATCTTGGGTATCCTAGGCTCCAAGGTTTGAAAGCTAAACTGGAAAACTAGATTTTATACGGATGATCATTCAGTTCCAATTTGAATCTGTGTGAGCTGTTTATGCAAAATAAGATTATATAGCTTTAGCAAGCAACTAATATGAGGTTTTGATTATTTATCTATTTAAAAGATTTTGGGTGATATAGACTTACAGTATTTGCTAGCTACTTTTGCTGAATATTCCAGTGCAAACTATAGAACCAAGCATTGGACACCAAACATGCCTTGGCTTTTCACTAAACTGTAGCTTTAATCTAATGTCTTAGGGACCTTGAGAATACATTTCTGTTTTTACCAGCTGCAGCGTCTTTCAAAGTCATTTGACGCCATTACTTAGTAATATAGTGTCTTTAAAGGGCTGGGAGCAATGGTCAAATATGGCAGTCAGTTTCATATCTGCATTGCAGAAAGGGGCTGCAGCATCATCCACTGCAGGGGCAGCTGCAAAGCCTGCAACCACCACAACCCCTGCAGCCACTACTACTGCAACTACTGCCAGAACCCTTTCTACAAGCTCAGTGACCAATGTAGGGGCTTCTACAGTTAAAGTAAGTGGAGGAGTTACCAGCACTATTGGATCTTCGACCGCAACATCCACCACTACTACAGGATCTTCTAAAATCACATCGCAGGTAGCCGCCAGTGTCTCTGGGGCTTATAGGATTGGTCAATGCTTTCTCCCACTTCATCACCAGCTACTTTACAGCTTTTCATCATTTCTTCGTTAATTCATGTCTGCTAATTTGTACTGCTATTTCAGGGGTCTTCCTTTCTATGCTTCTTTTAGCTGTTCTTTGGCATGAACTAAGGCATTGATATGAAAATTTCCAGAAATAACCTCCAAACATAACACCCAAGCTTGATCTCTGTTGCCTGTGGGTTTGTTTGATTTTCTTCATGTTGGGCATCAAACATCGTCACTGCAGACAGGTCTACATGTCCTGTTTACAATTGCCTACTGAGCTCACATGGGTTTTCCGGTTATTCTCTTGCAGTTTCTCTTTGCACGTATTGCAGATGGGGCAGTCTTGAATTTAAATACCTTGGTTATGACTCTTCCTATTTTTTTGGAGCATTTTTAGTACATGTCTGTTGTGTCAGCAAAAAGTCCATGCATGAATGGGGTGGGGTTGAAAATCTTGACGTGTAAGATTCATGACTGAATTTTTGCTACAGGCCCCACCCGTGTCTCCTGCCAAAGCTCCACCTGTGAGCGCTGGAACAACAGGTGCACTTGGTGGAACAGGAACACCTCCTACAGAACTGGTTAAGCTCACAGATACTTCTAAAATCCAGGTATACAAAAGATAGTTGTTGTGCACTGGCACCTTCATTGCTTCACAGGACATACCTGAGATTCATCACCTCTTCCTGCTGTGCCATTTTTATCAGAGCACATCTGGCACTTTGCTTCTTTTAGAACGTCTTTCATTTTTTTCTGCTGAATTCACTGTCCTCTGCAGGGACTTGCAGTCTGAAATGTTGCAATTTCCAAACTTGGTAATGATAAAACTGATCAGGATTCTCTCAATGATTCTACTACAGAATGTACTGAGGATGGGGGGAGGTGCGTGGGAGACTTGCTCGGCTTATTCTGCCACCTCAGAATTCAGACACTGTTGTACTTTATTGGCCAAAGAGGTGATGTTGAGGGTCCAGGTGAGATCATCTGTCAGGTGAATACCAAGAAATTTGGTGCACCTGACAATCTCCATCGCTGAGTCCTCGATGTGCAGTGAGGGTCGACAGCCTGGGCCTTCCTGAAGTCAACAATCATTTCTTTCATCTTGTCCACATTCAGAAACAGAATGTTGCCTTTACACCAGTTTGCTAGTTGCTCCACTTCTTTCCTGTAAGATGACTCGTCACCATTGGTGATGAGGCGCACTACTGTAGTGTCATCGGCGAACTTGATGATGCTGTTAGAGCTGTACTGTGCAGTCCAGTCAGCAGTCAACATGGTGAAGAGGAGTGGGCTGAGTACACAGCTCTGGGGGGTGCCGGTGTTTAATGTGATGATCCTGGAAGGTGGTGTTGCCGAAGGGCACTGGCTGAGGCCTCTCAGTCACGACGCCCAGGGTCCAGTTGTACAAGAGTTGTTGAAGCCCAGCCGTCTCAACTTCCCAATTAGCTGATGCGGGATTGTGGTGTTGAATGCTAAATTGAAGTCAATGAACAGCATTCTAACATACGTGTCCTTTTTGTTCAGGTGGGTGAGGGCCAGGTGCAGGGTGGATAATATAGTATCCTCCATAGAGCTGTTTGGCCAGTAGGCTAACTGAAGAGGGTCATGTGAGGCGGACAGTCCAGCTTATGTGTGCCTCATGACTAGCCTCTTCATAATGACAGGTGGGAGTGCTACTGGGTGGTAGTCAATGAGACACGTGATGGTAGACTTCTTAGGCACAGGAGTGATGGTGGTGGCCTTGAAACACCTGGGAATGAATGTCTGTCTTAGGAACATGCTTAAGATGTCCGTGAGGACATCTGCCAACTGGTTCCCACATTCCCTGAGCAGGTAGCCATGTGTGTTGTCTGGTTCATTCTTAACAGGGTTCTCCTGACATCAGCTTTGGACAGGCATAGCACCTGGTCATCAGGCAGGGGGATAGTCTTCCTCGCAGGTGTGTCATTTGTTGTCCACAATGGCCTTGATGCCCTGCACATGCACCTTGTGTCCCTAGTGTTGCTGAAATGGCTATGGATCTTGCATCTAAATGTGTGCTTTGCTTCTCTGATGACCCGGCCCTCAGTGTACTGAGGGCTGCCTTGTCTCCTGATTTGATCTGTTGCATATTACTTCTAGATCAGTGTGCTGACCACAGGTGGCAGCCTCCTTGAACATGTTCCAGTGTTTGTGCACAAAACAGTCCTGCAGAGCTGAAGCTTCACCCTCTGGCCAGACCCTGATGTGCCTGTGAAATTGTCTGGCACGTATCAGCAGTGGTCTGTATGCAGGCATTAGCATAACAGAGATGTGTTCTGATAAGCCCAGGTGGGGACAAGGAGTGGCTTTATAAGCACTGTGGGAGTTAGAGTAAACCAAGTCCAGTTTGTTTTCCCCTCTGGTAGGGAAATTCATGTGTTTATAGAACTTACAGAGAACTGCTTTCAGATTTACATGATTGAAGTCCTCAGCCACAATGAAAAATCCATTAGTGTGCAGTTTGCAGCTCGCTGACCGTTCCCTAAAAACAAAATAAAAAAAAATAATTGAAAAAATATTTCATATTTTTCCAAATTTGGCAAACCATGTCTTCATGGACTTCACTTTGTGCACAGGAACATTGTCAGGCTGGAACATGTTTGGGCCCCTTGGTTCCAGAAAGGGAAATTGTAATGCTACAGCATATGAAGACATTATTGGGGAAATGTCCACAAACTTTCGGGCATGTAGTGTAACTTGTTTTGTAGACGTTTCACAACATTAATTGTAACTATAATTGATAAAATATCCAGCTAAAGTCTTACATATGTAATTTAATGAATAAGAAATTGTTAGCACAAGCAAGGTGCCGTGGTATAAGACAAATGAAACACTATGGGGTGGCATCACATGACATCAAGTGTTTTATTGCTTATTTATATGATTATTAATATTGCCATTCACCAGTGGATTTTGCAAGATTCTTAATTTTATGATTTTTGCCAGACTGAGTCTGTCTTGGTTTTTCACTGAACTATAATCTTTAAGCTTTAATCAATCCCTTTGGAACCTTGAGGATACATTTCTGTTTTACCAGCTGCAGTGTCTTTCAAAGGTCATTTGACGCCACCAGCTAGTATTATAGTGTCTTTAACGGCAGTGAGCAGTGGACAAATACGGCAGTCAGTTTGATCTCTGCATTGCAGAAAGGGGCTGCAGCATCATCCACTGCAGGGGCAGCTGCAAAGCCTGCAACCACCACAACCCCTGCAGCCACTACTACTGCAACTACTGCCAGTACCCTTTCTACAAGCTCAGTGACCAATGTAGGGGCTTCTACAGGAGCTAAAGTCAGTGGAGGAGTTACCAGCACTACTGGATCTTCGACCGCAACATCCACCACTACTACAGGATCTTCTAAAATCACGTCGCAGGTAGCCGCCAGTGTCTCTGGGGCTTATAGGATTGGTCAATGCTTCCTCCCACTTCATCACCAGCCACTTTACAGCTTTTCATCACTTCTTCGTTAATTCATGTCTGCTAATTTGTACTGCTATCTTTGGGGTCTTCCTTTTCATGCTTCTCTCAGCTGTTCTTTGGCGTGAACTAAGACATTGATCTCATATTGTAGGTTTTTTTTCCTGGAACTTTCTATAAGACGTAAGCTGGATCTCTGTTGCCTGTGGGTTTGTTTGATTGTTCTTCGCATTAGGCATCAAACATTGTCACTGCAGACAGGTCTTCATGTCCTGTTTACAATTGCCTATTGAGCTCACATGGGATTTATGGTTATTGTCTTGTAGTTTTTCTTTGCACATATTGCAGATGGGGCAGTCTTGAATTTAAATACCTTGGTTATGACACTCCGTATTTTTTGGTGCATATTTAGTACCTCCTTGTTGTGTCAGTAGAACAAGTTCATGCATGGATTTGTGGGGTTGAAAATCTTGATGTGTTAGACTTCATGCCTGAATTTTTGCTACAGGCCCCACCCGTGTCCCCTGCCAAAGCTCCATCTGCGAGCACTGGAACAACAGGTGCAGTAGGTGGAACAGGAACACGTCCTACAGAACTGGTTAAGCTCACAGACGCTTCTAAAATCCAGGTATAAAAAAGATAGATGTTGTGCACTGGCATCTTCATTGCTTCGCAGGACATGCCTGAGATTCATCACCTCTTCACATGGTTTCATTTTTATCAGAGCACATATGGTACTTTGCTTCTTTCAGAATGTCCTGGAATGCTGCAAATATTGCTGCTTATTGTATTGACTTTTGCTCAATGACTGGGCAATGAGCAGAACTTTGGGTTTTACTTTGTCTTTCCCTTCGTTCTTCAGTAACACCACTGCCATTTGCTTTGGCCATAAGATATCATCATCTTGAATTATGCATTGTGAATTGCATGGCTTTTAGACCACTCGTTAATAGTTACACGTATACTTCAAATAGAGCACCACTGTTTCATCATCCAAACTGGAACCTTCTAAGGTGACCTCCACAGAAACAAAGCCAACTGCCACCACTGTTGTTTCTGGAGCCACTGGCCAAAAGGATAATGTTAAGTCAAAAGAATCCAAGGTATTTCTTATAAATAAGGATTACGCAAAAAATCTATACATCTTCCATGGAAATCTTATTTTTCTTCAGTTTCTCCTTTCTTCAATAGTTTAGTTTTGAGAATTTTTGCATACTTTCCCCGACATGGATGGTAAGCTGGACATGACATCCAGACTTCTCTCTGATTTTTAAATAGTTTTAATGCCACCCAAAACCTAGTTTTATATATTGAATAATCAACTACATGGAAATTTCACAAAGCTTTTTACAAATTTTACATTTTACAATTTCATAGTTTTGGCAAACCATGTTTTCATGGACCTCACTGTGCACAGGAGCATTGTAAGGCTGGAACATGACCCTTTAGTTCCAGAAAGGGAAATTGTAATGCTACAGCATACGAAGACATTCTTGGGGAAGTACCACGTACGGGTGATGGTCAAGTGTCCGCAAACTTTTGGCCATGTAGTGTAACTTGTTTTGTACATGTTTCACAACATTCATTGTAACTATAATTGGGTAAAACATACAACTTGTCATTCTTTAATGAATAAGAAATTGTTAGCATAAACAAGGTACTAATGGTATAAGAGAAATGAAACACTGGCATGGTATCACATGACATCAGGTGTTTTATTGCTTATTTATTTATTAATCATTTATTTATGATTAGTAATATTGCCATTCAGTGGATTTTGCAAGATTCTTAATTTTAAGATTTTTTCAGACTGAGACTCAGAAATGAACTCCGCCCTAACCACAACTAGCCACAGAGCTATTTAACTAGGTCACTTTTACTTAAAAGTCAACCCATAGGCATATGCAGTTTGCACAGCGAGGGTGGGGTCAACTGAATGAAGCCAAACCTCGTTAATGTTCTTATTAGAAATGCAGTTTGCTTTGCTCATAGCAGAGTGCTTTAACAATTACAAACCAGTCTTTTCAAAGAGTGGCACAAACTCAAATACTCTTGCTTTTATTTCTATTTAATTATTAAAGAATATCAAGTTTAGGGTGACTAATAAAAATAGTGCAAGCTCTGCAAGACTCTCACTCTGCCTTGTTCCTCTGGTCTGCAGGTGAAGTCAGAGGTTTCTGCGAAAGCCAGCACTCCGGTGAGTCACCATTCCTTTTTATTTCTGCAATGCTATGGCTGTGTATCATACGCTTTAACAAGCATGCAAGTTTGCATGAGCACTGCTGTACTGCTATATTTTATGCTGTCACACAGGCGCCCGCTTCAGATCCATTTGATGCCTTGGCTGGCACTTTGCCGTCCGCAAAGCCTCCTAAAGGTCCTCAGTTTACTGGGCCTGAAATCACGGAGGTATGAGTTTTAATCAAGGCACATGCTTGTTTGTGTGTGTTATTTATTACAGCATGCATTTTGCCTTTTATTATGGAATGTGCATTGAAACAGTGAATTGCATGCCTTAGCCTAGACTAACCTCAGAAGTGGCTCCCCGCTGTGGAGACAGAGATGACACACTACCACCTGGATACAGACTGAAAGACATGGTCAGTCTGACATAAGTAACTAAAGTAGTTGAGATGCTTCAGCTGATTGCTTGTATGCTTTCTCTCTAATGTCCCCACCATCTTTACACGTCCTGTCATCGTGGCCTTGTTCTCTTTTTTCTGTCAGAATATCTTTCAAATAATTTAACGAATGGCCTTAGAATAAACTCTCTTGCTTCCTCTAATCACCCCAGGAAAAGAAGATGCCCGCTGGACAACCTGAGAAACCCAAGGAAGTTTCCAAGGTAAGCAAGTACCATTCTTATTCCCATTTCAACCATATTGCTACTAATGTCAGGGTAAGTAGAGAGCAAGTGGAGGGCTAATTATATCATTTCTGTGAGTCACCTGAAATGAGCTTTGGAAAGCTTTTTATAGCTGTTCAGAAAAGGAGGTTGTTCCAGACATCTGTCAAACAAGGGGCAAGTAGCAAACAACATAGCATGATAAGAAAAAAAAGGTTTTATTGTTGGTTGTTTCAAATTAAATGGCAGTGCTTCAACTGAGATGAGGAGATCACTATTTTTGCTGCAGCCTCATCTGAGCAAGTATAACGATTTTTGTTCACATTTATCATTCAAATATTTTTTTATTTATATTTCTGCATGAATTAATATTATGTTGGCAATAAAGTTTCAAAGCGTAGAATGAGCTTTAGCCTGCTGACCAAAAAGTACACTTTAAAGTATCCTAGCTCCACTTGCTTTGAGGTGAAAATATGGCTGAAGTTAGCTTCTTGTAATAATAAGACAAATTAATATTTTTTTGTAAGAAATTCTAAAGATTAAATTCTTAGATAATTATATGTACAGTTAAAATTAAGTTACATAATTTTGGGCTACTACATAAATATTAATGTTACTTTTATCTAGCCAATAAGGTGAGAATGAAAATGTGAGGACGTGTTAACATTATTAATTGTTTCACAGCCCAAACTTACTTCCAAACACAGTCCAAAATGACTTTAAAATGAGAGTGATGATGAGTTCAAATTGTAATAGCACTCTAAAAATAAAGTATAACTAGCAGTTAAGTTACAAGTTAATCTAGATACCAGTTTTATATAAACAACACGACTACTCCACCACATCTGACATGGCATTCTTTTGGCTCTTTTGTATTGAAGGTTACATCCACAGTGTTAAGATATCTACTTAGACTAAGGTGGCTAGGTAAATGGCTAGCATTCAGGTTACAGCTTACTTTAACATTTTACTACACGTAATACTAGTGCTGTCAGGTCAGAAGTCATTACAATTTGAATTGCAATGCTAAATTTAAATGCTGTGGTCAGAAGTGAGATCACTAGCTGGTATTGGTTTACTCATGCCACAGTTGTAATTTATTATCCGAGTGAAGTCACAAAATACCAGTGTTTGTTTTTGTCAGCTGAATGAGCTAGTCTAACTAGCATCCATAGCTAGCAACCATTAACCAATTATTGTTAACCATTAACCAATTCTTGTAATTCTTGTCAATTAGTCTTGTTATTTATTTATACCTTTATCTAATCTGGTTTTTATGTAAAGACAGGCAGTTGTCTTTTTTGTTCAAGTAATAGTGCAGTTCAGTAGTAAAGGTGTAATGGTAACAGTAATACGTGTTCAAATGGAACTTTTGACACGGGAACACGAATACATGAAGCGCCAATAGAGCGGCGTTTGTTTTTGACTGGTGAAAGAGACTAGCTAGTCCAGCTAGCATAAATCGTTGACCGTTTACTAGCTACATTTAATGTTGGTTTCAGTTACTACATTAGCCTGGCTAGGTAGTTAAGCAAAGGTAATAGTAACATATTACCCTATTGTCTTAACTTGTAACCCTAATTATTAGTAATTTATTTCCCAATAGGAATTAATGTAGAGACAGTGTTCAAATGGGACATAAAAAAGGTGAACACTATATGTTTGCCATTCAAGTGTGTAAAGTCATAGAAATTGTGATGCTAATCATCTGGGAAATATAAATGGCAAGCTAAGCTAGCTAATAATTGGAGATGGTGATTTAGCTTGTTAGCATGTCTTGTAGAGGCAGAGGGGACACTGAAAACCATACACATTTGTCAGGATGTGACAAATGTTACCTCAGAAATTTTGGTAAGACTTTTCAATTCATGCATAGCAGTGTGCACCACCATTATGAGTAGTATCAAGATCGTGCCTCTCTGAGCTATAAGAAAAACTCAGCTGCATTCATGCTCATTATAGACTGTTTCCATATTCACTACACCCACGTCAGAGCACACGGCACCACCAACCTGACATCATTATTAGTAATTAATGCTCAGTTGTCCAGCCCAACCAAACCCCCAATTAAAAAAAACACACCCATACGCGCACTCTATCACACACTAGTACACACCCTTTTCTTGCTTTCTCTCTTTTATTGCGTTTGCTTTTCTATTAATGACTTTAATGTCTAAGAAATTATGCAGTGTGTTGGTATAACAAGTAGGAAGAAGGTTACTGTTTACCACGGTGTTTGTAGAAACCGCATGTTTTGACTTTGCACACTGTAATGGGGTGTGTCTGTAGCCTTTGTGCCTTTCAGTCCTTTTGGAACTGTAGCGCCCTCTTGTGTTGTTATAGTTCTGATTTTAAAAATAATTACTCGGAATTTAGCTTATTTAAGATGATGATTTTTTGGTTTATATATTTATTCATTCATTCATTTGTTGGTTTGTTTATTTATTTATTTATTTTACAGGTTTCCATTTAGTGTTCATTAATTAATTTATTTTCGATTTTTCTTAGGAATATTTTAGCTTTGGTTTTAGTTTAGTTAAGTGTGATATTTAAAAGGAATGCCTAAACCACACAACACATTGTGTAATATTTTTAGACTTGGTTATACATCTTTAATATGGCATTAAATGCGTTTGTCTATCACCGCAACATGAGTATGCAGTTACATAAATTAATTTAATTATTAACATAACATATATATAAAATAAAGCCAATAGGACAGTATCAGAATTTTAAATATACAGTATATAATAATCTGTGCTTTTGTTCTACTGTTTATGCTTATGTTTTATACAGTATCTCTCCCTCTCTCTCTGTGTGTGTGTGTGTGTGTGTGTGTGTGTGTGTGTGTGTGTGTGTGTGT
>JAQQZX010000011.1:19307872-19339954 GCA_030068355.1 Notoglanidium maculatum
TTCTTTCATTGCCTGAAGGGTACCAACAATTTTGTCCACGTGTGTATATATATATATATATATATATATATATATATCAAGGTAAGCTTAATAATTTAACATTTCCTTGTAGTTGGGGTGGTACACTTACACATAGACTCTTGTACTTTGACTATGTATCTTGTAGTGCTTGTAGTGTACCCTTAATTATCTTTAATAATTTAAGGTACAAAGCCTAAATGTACACTATATCTACATTTCAAGATGTTTTATACATAATAGGAGTATAAAAGATAAGATAATGCCCTCACCAACATGGAAAGTTACAGTTTAGTACCTTTATTAGTACCTAGTATACTAAGAGTGTACAATGTTAATTTTGTGAAGTGGGACCAATATAAATGCATTAGATGGAATTTTTTTGTTTGTCTTGTTTTATGGTACAACCAAGTCTACATTTTGTTTGAGAATATATAAAGACACACTTTTAGTACAATGTGTGTTTAAAAAGCATAATCCAGTTTCATTTCCCATAATGGAAAATCTTCAGTTGCTCAATAGCATTTGGGACTTTTTTTTCCAAAACCATCTAACCTGTTTCATTTCATTAATTATTTTGTATGGTGAAGACTTCATCTGACTCAACACTATATACTATTATTTATCTGCACAAAAATATTCAAAAGCAGAAGATATTTTAGCTGCCCAGAAGTCTGACACGGTCTGCGATTTTCTGGGATACCACAGGCTTCTGTTAAACTGCTAACGTTGTATTTTTAAAAAAAATTTTTTTGCATTATGCAACAAAAGTTAGTAAAGTAGTCCTTCTTTACATCATCATTTGCAAATTTTCAGGAGGTCTACCCTGGATTCTGAACAAAGTAGATCACATATCAAGCAGAGGCTACTAAACTGAGTTATATCATAGTATTGTATTGCGATGTATTGTATCATGTCATAGCTTCAGCAGTATCATCGAAAATCTGATTATTACCTTACAAATTAAAATTGCATAGTATTGTGTAGAAGCTTGGGGTTTGAACCTCTGAAATGCTTAAGGCCTATAGTATCACCCAAGGAAATTATTGTTCTTTCAGAATTGCAGAATTGCAGACATTCAAAACTACTAAACTGCCCATTTCATTTCTGTCTCTCAGGTAAACTGAGTATGATCTGACAAAAGTGGCATACCATTTTAAACACTACAGCTATTATTTTTAACCTGGTGCCTTCACCTTGGAAGCAGTTTCACAATTGTTATATTAACTGAAACATATCAAAATATCAGCTGTTCCTACAGTAAATCACATTAGAATACATTAATTCCATCCCATCCCATTTTCTTAGCACTGCTTGAGTTTACAGTTTTATTAACTAGCCCGGAATTTGTGAAGATTTCAATGAATAGTGGATGTGGAAAATTGAAAAGGTAGCAGTTGAACAAAGGCTTGATAGCGACTAGTTTTGAGTGCTGAACTGAAATTCAGTGGGCATGGTATGTTCAGGGATATGTTGTTATACATTTTTGAATTCTAAAAACTGCTTTTTACAACATTTTCAGCTCATAAATACCACAGACATCATGTTCAAAAGGGCACTACATGTGAAACCTTATCTGTTCTATTTTATCTGACGTCCCAGTTTTATTGAGTTCAACCTTCAATATATTACTATGAAGACCACATCGGGTTTCTCTTCTATCAGCCAAGAACAGGAATGTGACACAACAATGGGCACAGATTCAATGAAAATGGAAAGTTGAAGACTGGAAAAGTGTCACCTCGTTTGATGAATCTTGATTTCTCCTGCAGATGGAAGGGTCAGAATTTGGAGTCAAATGCATGAATTCATAGACACAACTGCCTTATGCCAACAGTTCAAGCTGGTGGAGGTGGTGTAATGGTGTGGGGATTGGTGTTGGGATTGAGTAATGTTGCTACAATTTACCATTTTATAATGTCTATTTCCAACATGCTAAAGCACCATGTCCCAAACTCCTCTCAAATGGTTTCATGAACTTGAGAGACTAACTTGAAACTTAGTGAGTTCAGTGCACTTCAGTGGCCTCCAGTCAATGGCTCTAAATGTAATAGAACACCTTTGGGATGTGGTAGAATGGGTGACAGCACCAACGTGCAAATGACAAACGGATATTACCAACATCATGTGGAATCTATGCCATGGGAATTAAGGATATTCTAAGGGCAAAGAGGGGTCCTATTCAGTTAATACTGTAGTATGGTGTTCCTTATAAAGTGGGTGCAGAGGATATATAATAATACAGGATCTTTTTAGGACATTGTTGATATACTGTAATGTTTAGGGAAACTATGCTTTATTGTGCATTGTGAAACTTCTATAACACAGACTTTCCTGCCAAGCAAAAAAGCAGGCAAGGAGGCTTAGGCGACTACTGCCCTCTGTGGGCTGAAAACATGTCCTAGGGTTTTTGGGGTTTTTTTGGTTTAGGTATTTTTGCTTGTTTTTTTAATTGCAGAAAAAAGGAAGTGTTAAAGTCAGTATTTTATATTCTATGCCACTAGTGTTAGACTCAGCTCCCTGAGATTAACAACCCTACTTTATTCCCCTCATTTTAACCTTTCGTGTAAAGTCAGTAAGTAACTCGGCAGTGTCAACCTCCTTGACTCGGTGTTTGGTGTCTTGTGAAAAAGAATCAGATCCCAATGATTACTGTGTAAAATCCTGAAGTCTACAGTGATAATGATTTAATGAATAATGCTTATTTAGCAGAGTGTAGGTTTCCAAGTCATGCAGGACAGTAATTATATATAGTTACTTATCCTTTTATTTATCTCTTATAGACCAAAAGAATATGAGTGACAGAAGTTCTGAAGAGGCTTTAAACCAGGGTTTTTTTTATCTTATCTTATCTTATCTTATCTTATCTTATCTTATCTTGTCTTAGATCTCATCAAGTGACCATCATAAATGTTTGCTTTGTTTCATGGATGCCTAGCAGCACATGATGCATATATATCTGGACATTAGTTTAGACTCCTATTTCATGCTTGAGGAACAAATTTATTTAGTTCTAATTGAAGACCACAAACATGCAAAACAAAAAATACACTAGGAGACCTGTGGTTCCGTGGTAGCATTAGATGCTGTTGGACATCTGGTACATAAGACATACATAATAGCATCAGAGATGCAACTCATATATAACTCTTTATGTTATCACTGACAAGGACAACTAAATGGAAAGAAAGTTGGTAGCCGGAGGCAACATTAAACCAATACTTTGACAACAATTTCACTTTGGAGGGATCACCCAACTTTAGAATGAATGATATCGCATACATGAAGTCACATGATTTTGACCACATGGTGTCACTAATAAGGCAATGTTGAAGTCCTAAGTCATGTTAGGCCATAAAGACATAGAGTCATTACAATAGAGTAGCATTTATGTAATTTGGCTGAGAGTTTTATCCAAAGCGACTTATCATTGAGACAGAATACGACTGGCATTTGAGCTTATGGCTTTCTGATCAGTAGCCCGATTTCTTAACCACCGAGCTCCCACTGTCCTAGGTTGGTGAGTTAGAGGAAGTAAAGCACCAAAATGTGCAAGGGTGGTACACAAGAACCATTTGTGGTCACCTAAGGAGCCATTATTGGTTTGCCAAAGATACAGTACACGACTCTTTGGTGTTTCCACAACAAACTTTGTAAAACATTCCACATAATAGTAAGGTAAAAAAAATTGGCCTGATCTATTGTTGTCCCTCTGAAGCATTCTTTTAACACTGATCATAAATATATTTTTGCATAATACAAAAGTTTACCATGAGACATGCATTGTTAAAATGTAACTAATATTGGAGCTGTGTTGTGCTGTGGAAAAAAAATACTGCAATGTAAATAACGTCTTCATGAACGGCCACTTCCTGAGAACAACGGAAAAGAGTCTTGAGCTCATGAAAGTTTCACATGTGCGCTAGTTTGTGGAAGATAGCCCACTCTGGGCTGTAGGCGTACAGAAATCCTCCGAAGTGCGAAAGGAAAAGTTGCCTACACTACAACAATCCTCACTCACCTGACGTTTTTAATGTCGCAATAGGGTCTTGCATCACGTGATTTATGTTCATGCTGTCAGTGGGAAAATAACGCAATTTCGCCGAGGCCACAAACAGGGGAAAGACTGCAAGTTACTGAAAACATACACCCAAGCATGACATTATAAATATAAGCATCACTGACACACAGTGAAAGCCCAATGTGTTCTTTTTCATAACATAAATAGTATTTAAAATATCAGTATGTAATTTTCCAATAAACAACACATCATGCACTTAATCCACTTATAGTTACAATTAAGGTTGTGGAACAGTTGCAAACGCAAGTTAGTTTCTCTTATCACTTACATTATACGAGCTTTAACCTGTTTGTTTTTTCTCTCTCTCTTGAAGTTAATAATACAAAAACCTGCAGCTTGCCATATTGTCAAGTTTCCCATGTGATCAAGAACTGAAATTAAATCTGATAAAATTTAGATCTTAAATATCAGCTAAGCATTCAGACCTTTGGATAAGGCACTACAAATTGAGCTCAGGTGCATCCTGTTTGCTTTGATTATCCTGAGGTGTTTCTACAACTCACCTGGAGTCTACCTATGTGCATAAGGTCCCACAAGTCACAGTGAATGCCTTGCCAAAAACCGAACCATATCCAAGTCCAAGTAACTCAACGTAGAACTCCAGAGAGTCCAGAGGTCTGGGCAAGAGAATAAAAGCATGTCAGAGTTTTTGAATGTTCCCAGGAGCACAATGGGCTCTATCAGTTACTTCCCTACTTGTTAGGAAGCTGGGGTCAGCCATGATACAGTGCCCATTTAGCAAAAAGGGTCAAGAGCCTTGCTTAAGTCCTCAACAGTGGCAGCTTTGCAGTGCTGAGGCTTGAACCCTTCACTGTCTGACCAGAAACCAAGAGCAATAGCCATTAAGCCACAAATGCCCAAGGAACGGGTAGCAATCTAAGAAACTGGACTAGAAGGGCCTTGGCCAGGGAAGTGACCAAGAACCCAATGGTCACTCTAACAGAGCTTCAAAAGTCCTCATCAGAGATGGAAGAACTTGGAGGAAGGACCACCATCTCTGAAATACTTCATCAATCAGGCCTTTTAGTAGAGTGGCTAGATGGAAGACATTCCTGGGTAAAAAACATATAGCAGACACTTAACAGACTCTGTGAGCATGAGGAAAAGGATTTGAACAAAAGCAAAATTCTTTAGGCTGAACTCCAAGCACTATGTCTGGAGAAAACCAGGTACGGCTCATCAACTGGTAATACCATCACCATCATACAGTGAAGCATGGTGGTGGCAGCATCATGCTATTGGGGTGCTTCTCAGCAGCAAGGATGGGGAGACTGCTCAGACTTGAGGGAAGGATGAATACAAATCCAGAAATGTTTCACCTTTCAACATAACATCAAGCCAAAGCATACAGCGAAGACAATGCTGGAGCAGCATGTCACAAGTGTGCAGATGTCCTGGAGTGGCCCAGTCAAAGCCCAGACTTGAACCCCACAGAACATCTTTAAAGAGATGTAATAATGGCAGTTCACATGCCCTTTAGCTTGTAAAGACATACTCAAGAAAAACTAAAGGGGTCTGAACCTTCTGTACATCACAATCTATCACAGTGACCAGGATAAAGCAGCTACTTAATATGAATGAATAAATGAATGAATGATTAAAGCCCAATGGTACACACGTCACACAGCACCATACAAACACTGCAGCTTGCCCAATGCACTCCAGCGTTAATCAGTGTAGGCTTTCTTCATCCTCTAAGTTCATATCTGATTATATCTGTTTCCTGTCTTATCTATGGTATTTTTCTTAGCTTGCAAGTGCACTACATATAAGTACATTGCTATTCTGTACTACTCGTAAGAAATTAGGTATAATCTAGATATAACTACATGTCATTTAAAGTACGATAGAAGGGTTAGGGTCAAGAAAAAAATGTATCATTAAAAAATTACTCTGTCATATATAACTAGGTTAAAAATAAAGTATTTAAAATAGCTCAGTGTAATAATAACAGTGTTTCTGTTTATCTGTGTCTCTTCTGTGAAAGGTGGGTGCTGTTAGGTTGAGAGTTGTCTTATGACTGGTGGACCACCCTCGGTTTCCATTCCCCTCATGTAGCTTTGAGTCATCGCGTCCCTTCTGGTAATTTCTCACTCTGCACTTATGTCTGACCTGGGGATCCCTTTGTGACTCACAAAACTGAAAAACAAAGGGTTCCTACATAAAATAACACCCATGGAGGTGTATATATCTGGTTCTGAAAAATAGAGAGACTGTGGGATGGGGATTACCTGGGCATTCCTTTCAGAGCGAGACTCCAACTCATCTCCTTGTGCACCACAGTAGAGGAACTGGATGAGTAATGCAGCGTCCTACACAGCAGACTTTACTCAGCTGGAGAGCAGAATCAACTCACAATTATGATTCTGCAAGGACAATGAAATGAAACAAAATCAGTACAGGTGGGGCTTAGATTCAGAATCAAGATCCATGAAGAGCAGGAACGTCGTCCACGGTGACTGAACAGAAGAGGTAGAGGTAGACATTTTCTTGTCCACACGTCTACACACGTGACTTTCGTTCTCAGACAAAACTGCAAACGCTTGCTCTGCAAATGGAAACCGGTTTCTGTATTAAATCAGTGTCAAGTTATAATTTAATTTAAATTACATATAGACTAAAAAGACTGTAAAGAGTTTTCTCAATCATCTATCAAATTGACATTCTGATTTTCTGTGTGAGATATGAAATGTATTGTTGATATGTTAAGTAAATATCCATTAGATCAGTTTGTAACATTAGGAAATGCTACTAGAGTTGCTTATTTGGCATACCGTCAGTACATTTGATCAAATTTATATACATTTTAAAGAATGTGTGTGTGTGTGTGTGTGTGTGTATGTGGGTGCTATATAAAACCATAAACAGAGGCTAACCTTGTGAAGCACGTATAAATCTTGTTTGCTTGGACGATTATTTTCAGAACAGCGTTTATCTTGAAATTTATGCTAATATATAAAAATCTTAAAGAATCTTTTTGTTACATTTCAGTTTTGTATCTGATTGCATGTAAACATGCATTTTTCTTTTTCTTCTTTTTCTTCTTCTATTCTTTTTATTTTTAATATTGATTTTACTTCTATTCCTTTATTTAAAAAATTTAGGACTATTATTACTACATGCTTTTCATGATCTGTGATATATCTACCTTTATATATTTATATTTATATATTTATTTATCTATTTATTATTTATAGGGCCCTTCATTCATTCATTCATTTATTCACTTCTTTATTTGTTTTTTGTTTATTTGCTTATAATGTTTATTATTATTATTATTATTATTATTATTATTATTATTATTATTATTATTATTGCTGTTGTGATTGTTGTTGTCTGAAAATTTGACAATTGCACAGTGATTATTGTGATGTTTCCAGACTAATGTTTGTAAATTTCTTGGAATAATTTTTCCCCCTTCAACCATGTTTTTTGTCCTCTTGTCCTGTTCTCATGCGCTTGTAATTTTTTCATGTTTAAAACAAATTATAGTGCTCCAGTTTAAAGAATCCATTAAAAGCTGTTGACTGATAAAACAATAAGATAAAATGTTGCTTGAAAAAAACGTGCCAGGAAAAGAAGGAAAAATACATTAAACTGTAAGTTCTTTACTGTGAGCTTAGGAATAAGTATACACAGTGCATACAGTACATTTTCTATACAGCAAATGTTTCCCTGGATGTTACATGTCAATGTTTAAATGAATAATAAATATCATTATCATTCTGAATGTCTTGTAGAATTTATAACAATGCTTATCAAATAAAACTGATTAAAAAGGCTGCATTTTGAGTTGATCATTCTGATCGTACCTCTGTTATCTCACTTCAGTGAAAAAGACTGCACAGAGAAAGCGCTCTAGGCTACAGCGTCCTCCTGCTAATTCATGGTGGAACTGTGTTACAAACTCATGCTGTGCTAACCTATACAGCTCAATATTACTGTTTTACTAGAAATATATATCACCACTACAAAAGAGAGACAAGCAAGCAAGTAAACAACTAAGTAAATACATAAATGAATGAATGAATGAAAAAATAGATGAAGAAACTTCAAAACCAAACAAACAAAGCACAAATATGTAAGAATATATATATTTTTTCCTTTTCTACCATTTGCTGAATCGATCTCAGTGGAAAGAGTATAACTGGTAACATATACGGATAATATTTAATACACGAAAAATATGATAATATTAAAAAATAGAAATATCATAACATTAAAATGCATACATTTTTAACATGTATATCCAGCTATATTGCTAATGTACAGAGTTTTTTCTGCCTTTCATATATTGGACAATGCATGAATCATAGTAACAAGGAATTTAATATATATATATATATAAATATACGTAATATAACATAATGTAATATATCATATGATGACTTTTGATTTAACCATATACACAGATATTCAATCATATGTAAAGCAGTGTACAAGATACATGGCATGACATTTATTTCATATTGAAACCCAAAATGGAGATTTGTGTTGGCTGAAAGAGGTCATGCGTACGTAAGCATGTACCATACTTAGAGTATACATGTAATATATCTTGTGAACACTTACACATATTGTATTCATTAGGTAAGAAATATTCATTTGAAATTGCAAGACATTCTTCTCCTTCAATAAATTTCCCAAAATATTCCAGCACTACAGTTTTCTTGTTTTGTTTTTTTTTAAAGCCTTGCAACACATTTGAAAGGTCACTCCTCTAGCTGGAAAGAAAAATGTTGTGACGTCATCACGTGCATACGTAAAGCATGACCCTAACATTACAAACAATTTCCGATTGTCCTCCTGCACTGTCATGTTAGCATTGTAAGCATGTGATCATTCCCATACTTTTAAATTAACCTGTACTACAATGCTTTTTGGTGGTAATCTGGAACATAGTAAAGACTATATTAGAGTAAGTATGAGAACTGTGTAAGCCTGCGCTGCTCTCTCTGTGCCTGTGACGCTGTAGCTGCGGCCGGGTCTGTGGTCTCTCTGCGGTCTTTTTGTTTCAGCTCGGCGATAAAGGAGCTCAAAGCTTGAACGAGCGATGAGAGCGGGAGATAACGTTCTCTCTGCCTCACGCTGTCACTGCACAGGAAAGGGGTTGTTCATATAAAACAAAACAGCTGTGGATCACATCGCAGGGGCACAATGGCGCTAGGAAACCTGTCACGACATCTATAATCATTACGATTCCGTGTTTTCTGCTGACTGTAAACACCGCGTTTAATTAGACAGAGGTGAAAATATTCGTAAGCACCAGAGCTGTGATAAAATCATCTCCATATACTACACTTTTATGAGATATCAAGAGTATCATCATCCTCATAGTTTGTTAGCAAACCTATGACGTATCCTGGTCTTCAAGTATCATAATATAATATTTTTGTCATATCGCCCACCTTTATAACATACACACCTTCACACACGCACACACACTCTCAGAGAGGGAAACTCATGCTAACAGTCAAACACATAAACCACCACACCCTCAGATATGTAACATAGAGAGGCAGTGTGAAACTAATGTGGTGCAAATTCATACTTTATATCAAAACAGTGGGAATAAATGCAAACAATAAAACAAATAATCCACTTTTTTTTAGTTAAAGTTCATTTATTCAAAACTAAAAACAACTAAGTGGAAAAGCATGATGTGTCTCATAGCTTGAGGAATATATTTTTTACACCTAACCTGTACAGCTTTTTAAAAGGACGAAAATGCAACTTCGGATTGAGAAAAAAAAAATCAAGCATTTAAAAGCTCAAGCATTTAGATGGGATGATCGTTTGAGGATGAAATTGTTCAGGGCAAACAAAACAAAAGACAAAAATGCTTTGAATATACTGTAAATGTGTCAAAATAAAATTTACAGAGTTTGTTAACAAAATGTGTGTAACGATAGCATTCTGGTGGATGAGCTAACGCTATCAAGAGACATTCTTCAGAACGTGAGCAATAATAAGTCCACGTAAACCGACATGAATTAAAATACTTATCATGCTTGTAGTTGTAAATCAGCAAAATCCATAGCCTTTGATAGAACAGACATTAATGAATATGTATTACATGGCAGTGCTGTTGAATTCTCAATTCTGATTGGTCAGAAGGTGTTGATTGATTTTCTATAACAGTACAGCTCGTGCTGTAGTTCCAGTCACAAGGTTTATGTTAACGCACGTGTTTGAATATGATGTCGTCTCTATAGTAACACCTTACACAGGAACTCTTATACTGGACATCTCCATATAAACAGATATGTTGATATGTAATTGTAAAGTTTTCTGCGAGGACATGTTTATTTGGTTATTTGCATTTATGGAAGGAGTCTCCAGTGTTAGCGTTGTGCAACAGTTAGAGGTAAAGCTGTTTTCCGAGACAGGAAAGTCTTCAGTACATAGAGGTTTACATGACAAAGCTGCATGTTTTATTAACTTCCTGAGAGAGAGAACAAGCAATATGTAAGGGCATGGCTTGTTACGTGGATGTTACAAACCTATAAATGTAAACGTAAATAGATTTTTAAAAAAGTATGACGTTTTTCACCAACAAATAAAAAAACTTTAACCTTTGGTAAATTGCAATGGTATAAGGTGGGACGTTGCTATATAACACTTTGTGTTTTAGGAAAATAATTAACTTCACGTTGGTAACAGTAACACACACCACCCTTGTGATTTGTTTCCTTACATAATGTTAAGGTTTAGATGTTTGTTGCAGTTTTTGACAGGTGTTTGGAGCTGCAGAGAATTTCGAGGGAATTTCTTTTTATTTCTACAATTAGAGTAGCTCGAGCCACCAGAATCTCAGGAACATTAGCTATCAATTTATACGCATTTAACAGAACACACAAGCATTTTCATACAGGGCGCGTCACGACCAAACGAGTCCAGTGTCGCAAAGTTCATTCTGAGAATACAGTGATTTGAAAGAGAGTGCATTAAAAAACGACCCATATACCATGTCAAATTTTGTCACAAAAACATTCCTTAATCTATAATGTATCCATCATCAAAATATTATACTGTGAAACAACCTGCCCTGTAAATATGACTTTGTAGGCCAAATAAATGTGTCCTATGCATTCATTTCAATTTACGCATCCCAAAGTTTACAGCTGATTTTCTCCAAACTTGATTTTTTCATTACGATAATGATACCTTATAGATTTTTGCTACTTTCTCTGAATTGGCTGCACCAAATGTAACAAATAAGCCGTTCTTTTAAAGATAATTAACTGTAGATATGTAACATCCAATAAAACAACTTTTGAATTTTTGACTAACTGGGTTGACATGACATGCCCCAAACTACCTACCATGTTTTACATTCAAATACAGCTCAAAAAAAGACATATATCAGAAATACTACCCATCCCAGCAGCACTACCATGAAGGCTGTGAGTGCTAAAATGTCAATAAGCCAATTAAACCCTCATCTGCAATACTCCATGATCTACTTGTAGGTTTCAAATCAAAGCTTCTGGCTTGCGGAATAAATAACTATAAACATACCATTACAGAACATGAATGGAAACAGAACCATGACCATGATCACTATTCTCTGATGCAAGCGTGAGGAAAGGGCATCTGCAAAAATGGTTAAAAAAAAAAAAATTAAGCAAATGTTTCTTTGTACAGATGATTCATTTACAGGAAAAAGGTTTGCCACGAAGGAGTGATACACAGCGTAGAAACAAGAGAAGCCGCTCATCCCATTTCATCCCCACTGCTGCTTTCTGGGTTTCAAACAATACAGAAGACAATCACAGGTCATCTGATTACTCAATAAACAAATGGAAAGAAAAAATGTACAGTAATCAAGCAATAATAAACCAAACGTTCTCAAAGTGGGATCTGGAGGTCTAATGTTTTCTGTTTTGTTACGCTGGTGTAAATCACAATCCGTCATCACCAAGTTAATCTATTTATTATGGAGTTCTTTTAGTTATTAGCATGGTCACCTGACTTGAATGGGATTAATCCATCCTTAAAAACTCAGTTGTACAGATCCAAAACACAGCCAGATTTTTACTGTTTATCAGCAGAATGAACAGAATATTGGAACATCTGGATTATATTTTGGTCAAATAACTCTGTACTGATGGCGTAAGCAGAATTTATTCTACAAGTTCAAAGGGTGTCTGAATGCAAAAAGTTTCAGAAATCCCGGTTTGCCAAAAAGGCTGCTGATATTACAGAATTTTAACAGAAAATTGAATAGAAATCGAAAATTCAACAAAACAGAAACCATTTCTAATCTCCGTAACAACATGTTCAGAACACAACAGCTGTCTAGACAATAAGCACAGACAGATTATAACCCGAAAAAGTTGGCGTAAAGACATCAAGTAAAAAATAGACAAGAAATCGTAACACAATTTGGTTTAAAATCCTTTTCGTTAAAAAAAATCGAGCAAATCGAAAACTCACCTAGCAAAGTGATGTCGGCACTTCTTGGGTAGTCCTGTTTCCAGAAGAAACACAAGAGCAAAAGTTATCAGAAATTTAGAAATACATTTTTATGGGTTTACATCACAAACGTATTATATAACTACTAATGTCTGACTACAGAGACTGAGAATGCAGAAATGAAATAAAAAGGTGTAGAATAATAACATGGAATTATGGTAATGGTTAAAAAAAAGAAAACAGATAATGTTATTTATGATGTGCTGAAGACATATAATCTCTCTGAAGCAACCATTTATCATACTTATAAATACCACAGTGATGTCAAATTCTCAAATCTGATTGGTCAGGATAATTGACCGATTGCTTCATCACAGGTTTATTTGCTCTCATCTTAATATGTTATCATTTCTATAGTAACAGCAAATTCACAGGGACTTGTTTATGATGTATATGATGCTTATGATGTGTATGATGGACACTCCAGATAATCTAAGCTGAATAATAAACAAATCAGAGTTTTAAAATAGTAACGGGAATATCTTCAGGACGGAGGACTTTGTGGTTTCCGGTTTCTCAGTAACAGGACAAATTTCTTTCATTTGTTTCCTTAGTAACTTCAAAAAGGGATGAAAAGAGAGGGAACAACTGGTTATAGTTAATATAACATAAGTGATAGCAGGAAGTAACTTGTAACTTGTTTAAATGTTCCACAACATTAAAGGGGCCAGCTCATCCGTTCCAGAATACAGTGTTTTGTTTTTGTTTACATATACAGTAACCATGGACTGGATTGGTCGAAAGGATTTACTATATAACCGCTTTGACAAAACATCTTCAATTTCACGCTACAGTTTATGAGCTTGGGCTAGGATGATGATGCGTGGTTGCGGATTGTCTTTTAAACGTAACACTGAGGGATAACAACAGCATTCTGGGAAGTGCCTTTACGCTGTACACAAAATACACACAATGCTTTTGTTTCGTACTCACTGACTAACAGTTGAAGTCTTCAAACATTGAAAAAATCTTGAGGAAATGTGTGTGTGTGTGTGTGTGTGTGTGTACTCACTGCTAAAGTAATACAATGTTGAGATCAGGACCACCGCCAGGAGCAGGACAGCACCGATGCCTGACCAAAGTACCAGAGACTTGCAACCTGGAACACAACCACATTGGGCAGACATAAGAACATTTCATTTACAGAGCAGCGGATTTACAACAAATCTTATACTCCCAACATCCATCAAGCCTGTACCTTTTGGAGACTGATTGTTGGTCTTGCAGATGCTGGGCGGACGATTCCTGCGCTTTGGATTTTTCACTGTAGTCGGTGCAAGAGTGGTTATGCTTTCTGGGGGGAAAAAAATCAATAAATAAAACAACATAAAAGTAGAAGCCGGAAGTCAGAAATGACACCAGTTTTACTTTTTCGAACTCTGACAAGCCTTCAAAGCAAAAAAAAAAAAAAATTGCATGTAATAAAAATGTAATTCTCCAGAGAAAGTCTGGACTGATTGTCTACAAGAAGTTATTTGCGTTTAACATGACATTGTTCTCATGTGTATCCCACAGATGTGTATAGTTACATTTATCCCCCTTTATTTATAGATGTAACATTGCAGCCAGGTTTGTTAAACATGCTTTTTATCTATCTAACATGATCATAGCAGGAAGCCTGGGCAAGTTTAGAAGAAATATATATATCAGTCGAAAGTTATTTTGTTTGTAATTTTGTTTGCTAGAATTCAGCCACAGTGACATCCGATGGGTTTTCCTAGACCACCACACGTATACAGTTCCTGTCTATATTAAAAGAAAAGGTTAACATCAGTGACAAATGGTTGAATTTAAAAAGTGTCATATAAGTTACAAACAAATGTCACTTCTGTGGTCTGATTCTGCCAAAAATACAAGGAAATTGTAAGCTCTTGTATGTTTGAACGCATCCTGCTTAACCCCTTAATCCCAAACCCATCTACTACGTCCAGACTTAGCAAGTCACTCTCTTAAATCCAAACAACACTACAAACATATTAGTTTCACTGTTGTTACTGAGTAATATGCTTTAATATAAATACCTGAATAATAACCTGAAAATGAATTTTTTTCTCTTTGATGATCTCGTATCACTTCCCAGAATGTACTTGAAATAAAATAAAATGAAACAAAAGAGAAAGGCGTTTTCGCGACTTCTGATATGATCTTAGAAAACTGGTATGAGACGATAGGGAACTAGTTCCTCTGATTTGCACACAACTTTGGCAAGGAACGGTTATGAATATTTACTCATAATGCTCTCTTCGTGTATTTAGGAACACTATCGTTACATGAGCTACACGCATTCGGTGAAGAAGCAGATCTTGAGCTTGTAAGAATTTGAGTCCTAACCATCTGAATTTAGACAAAAACTCGAATAAACGAATGAAACCATGCGATCCACGCTGTTTACCTGATATTTCAGATTTAATATGCCGTAGTACCAAAACTGGTATCAAAGAACGGCTGCTGTAATCATAAACACTGTCCTGCGCTCTTCCCAGGACTATTCACAATCTACTCATACTAAACATCCTTTCAATGCACTGTTTGTCTTTATAGTATAGAGTCGTGAAAGAATAATAATGTGCAGAATAATCTCACTAATCAGAAGTGGACGAGTTCCCTTCTGAATCGGATTCCTCTCAAGATTTCTTCCAGCGAGTATTAATCTATATCCAGATTTCTGCTGTTAAAAGCTCAGGACAGATAAAACTGAAGTGAATTAGGAAAATATATCTGTATATATTGTTTCAGTTTTATTGCTATTCACACAGAGAGCCATGCTTCAGATGAGCAGCTTCTTCAGTATGGTGCTTAATATTGGAAATTTGAGAGATGGAAGAGAATATTGACCTCCAGGTCTGATGGAGTATCCTTCAGGCACCAGCTGTTTGGGATCCTGTGCTGAATTCTGACTGCTGAGGAGGCACGAGTAGAAGCCTGCGTCTTTCTTCTGTATGCCGATGATGCGCAGCGTGTATAACACTTTTGTTCCGTCGTTGGCATTTGTCTTGAAGCGGTTCTGGTCGATGGATTTAGAATAGACTGCAGTGTTCAAATTGTTGGTGGACACAAGGAACTCAGGTGTGTCTCTGCCCTGAAGTAAACGGTACCAGAACACCCTCTGACACTGGTGGTCCGGACAGTTGCAGCTCAGGGTGTCAGAGCTGTTGATGCTCATGTAGCGCACTGTTACTGCAGACGCTGAAGACATGGACGAAAGAAGACAAGTTAGTGAGCAAATCTTAGGTTGAGCTCCAGAAAGTGCCATGTAGAACTAATAATAGTGATTTGATTCTTTGTTATATACATGCCTTTTTCAATTCGAAAATGTCAATGCACAATCATTAATGCGTTAAAAAGTCACACACACAAATACCTCTAAAATCATCACATTTAATTTGGATTGGGTGGTTTTTAATCTGGATTACTTAGTTCCTAATGTTCTCGGGGAAAACTATTCTCGAGTTTAGGGTCTATATATAAAAAATAAAAAAAACACAACATCTTTCTTCGGCAGCGAAACATCCTCAGGATGAACAGTAAGTCTTGCACAGCTGAGCAAAGTAGGGCCATCAGTAAAGTTACACAGGAGAGTCTTTAAGACGCTACGTGTTGCGGTTTCTCTGTAACATGACAACATCTTATTAACTTCCAAAAAAAACAAAAAAAAAAACACTCTGAGTATAGCTCAAGTGATAACGAACCTGTTTTGTGGATGTTCAACACTCCAAATAGATAAAACGTTTTCTTATAAGGCGTCATTATTAAATAAACCACGAATTGTCAGAGTTCACAAATTGCTGTGGTGTAAGAGGAATAAAACACTTCAGGACATTTCCCATCAGGCCACATCACACTGCCCCTTCGCTGATTACTTTTCCAGCACATGCTGTGTGTAGTGCTTTAGTCCTTACATAGAACAACATTTCTACATTCTAGATATGCGCTGAAGCACTTACGCAACTACGGATTGGAAACAACAGACAGGAAAAACAAATAAGCAAAGTACCAAGCAAATTCACCAACAAAAATCTGTTCCATTTACCACTATTATTTTGTAAGAACAGAAATTGCATCATGTCAAAAGGCCTGCTTTGGAAAAGGCCACATGTAACATTTTACAGCGTCCTCTTGCAAAACTGTTTTTCCTCACTCGTCTGTCTGAAGCAGGCGGCTGCGTATGGTTGAGGGAAATGTGCTGACATAAGCGAACCCTAACCCAGGTTACGTTTTTCAGTGAGACACAAAATCTTAGTGGTATGGAAATCTGATTAACTAAAAAGGCGAAAACGGGTTCAAGTCAAATAAACAGAATTTAAATTAGGTCTATAAATCAATACGTTTACGGAAAACAGAAATATACTGACTTTGTTCCTTGTTTGATGATGGCGTTAATTCTAGATACATACAAGAAATGATGGTTTATATCTACTGAACTAACTACTAACATTCTGTAGCTTATAGTCAGTACATAGGTCTATAATCAGTATATAGAGAACTTATAATCTATATATACTGAGGTTGTAATTAGTATATACACTTATAAGCAGTATGTAGAGCTTATAGTCGGTATGTAATCTTGTAATTTATATACTGAATGTACGTGAACAATCCGTATACAGACTTTATTATGAGTAGATACTCTTAAAATCAGTACATAGAGATAAGTTTATAAGTGTATAATCAGGATAATATTTGTGTATAAATGTGTTTATAACTAGTATATAAGCAATATTTAAGTGTATAATCAGTATGTAGTGCTTATAACCAGTATATATGTTTATAATCAGTATATAAGCATGCAATCAGTATGCATATAATCAGTTTATCATGCTTATAACCAGTATATAAGTGTACAATCAGTACATAGTGCTTATGAGTATGAGTTTAATCAGTACATATGCATATTTAACTCTCCTTTAATCTTCTTCATTGACAGCTTTCAAAGTCCTAGACCAAAACATAATCACTCTGATTACATAACACAATCAAAATCTTAAAGTTTCTGCACTTCCACACAATTTTTTATCGCCGAGTCATTGTTAAACTGCTCAAAATTAAAAAGCGTCGTCAGGCCTGGAGAAGAGACCAAACAATCGCGCCATCTCCAAAAATCTACAAACTATATCTATTTCTATCTATCAAATTTATATATAAATTAACAATGTTATATATGCACACATACAAAAATCATTTCTAATAGCTTTCTGATCTAAAACAAATTATGACAATTCATTCCAAACCTATATATCACTCAGTAGACAGTTTCACAGACGATCAAGTCGATCGAGGCCTCCTTTTGTAAATTTCAGTGTGATAGCTATAATTTGATTTTAGATTTTAATTTGGAAATATCATACCTGCTGTCAGGAAGCAGAGAAAGCTCCAGATGTGATTGAGGGTCATCTTCAGGCATCCAATTGTGTGTTACCAGTGTGTGTGTGTGTACTTGCTTCAGTGTTTTTGCTGCTCGTCCTTCTTCTTATGTCATACAGCAGGGAGGAACTGGAGTGTGTTGAGCCCTGCCACACAGTGAACCTATCAGAGCGTGAGTCATAGCACATACACACATACACGCACGCACACACACACACACACACACACACACACACACACACACACACAAAATAGATGTCATCTATAGTAATTATTTGCTACGGTGAATAATAATTTATTGAATACATTTTAGATTCAGGCACTTTATAAGTGCATAATCAAATAATGTAATATTTAATATATATTGGATATGAAATACTGTATATATATGACAAAATATAACTTTTTATTGCATAGCGTGGTTTTAATAAGAGGCATTTTATTATTTTGAATCTTCTTATGCCTGATATTAAACTTTACTTGCTCTTGATAACACAAATTAAAATATTGGATTGAATTTCCAGGCCAAATAAATTTTATATATATATAAAATGTTGCACATTAAAAAGATAGCTCTGGATAAAGGTTTCTGCCACATGCTATAATTGTAAATATTCTCAAAAAACAAAATATAAAATACAAAAAGGAACATAATATTTCACCACTGTCTTCCCAAAGCTTCCACTAAATCCTTTCACACTGGCAGAGTAAATTTCAACATTCTGTCTGCGTGCTCAATGTTAAATCATGCCCAGGTGTGTGACCTAGCCCAACATCTGCAGCGCACCACCAGCAGCCTGCACATCCACACTACTGGAGTGAGAGCAAACCACACAAACACAGCTTTGTACATACCAACTAGAGTTCGAAAACACGTTTTCTGTCATCGCAGAGGTAGTAGAGGTTTTATATCAACGAGCATGCATGTGACACCATCTTTTGCGCTTGCATTATCTGTCAAGTTAGTACAGGAACTGTATGTAGGTTTTTTAAGGCAATGATAATGCTGAAATATCATCCACTGTTATTATGTGAAGAAAAAAGATGACAAAAATCAGTCAACTTTCCACAATAAACGACGTGTTACGATAGGTAGGATTGCTAACTGAGGTCCAAAAACTAGTTTTACCTCATGTACGTGGTGTACCTTTAATTTAAAAGATCAAAATAAGCACCAAAGCACATATATGGTTGAAACGACAATAAAAGCCACTTGAACTTGAACTTGAACTTGATAATCTGTAACTGTAGCAATGGAGTTGATATAGCGTGAGGGTTAGGGTTTAGCAACACTCCCCACATCTATCAGAATATTGATATTATAGTCATATTGTCTCATACGATAACATTCCCCAATCTCGCTTACAATACTGGCTGTTCAAAAGACAGAATCACTTGCGCCTCGTAGACGTTCTTCTGTGAATTCACTGCCACATGTTATTTTCAATCTTCACTCCTGACTTCTAATTTATCAGGACATATTCAGTGTGTAAATACACAAACACAAAATATGCAAATCATCACATGGTTACCTCTTAATAATACTAGTTGCATTTAAAGATAAGTCAGTATAAAGTTTTACATATAGTATGCTAGTATGCATATAAGACTGTTGAAATCTTTCACATCTACATGAAATTTCTTAATAACGTGATTGGAGGAAAATATGTTACTCTGCGTCTCCCATAAAACTTTGTAAAGAACACATCTGTATATGTGTGTGGCGGCCTGGGGAAAGCCTTTACTTGGTGAAATGCTGGAATTTTCTATTATATATGGTGCACGTCACCACCAATCAGTCCAACTGGTCAAAAAATGAAAAATTGTTTTAATGGATATTCTAATTCTACATTAATTATCTTTAAAATAAGGAGTCATTTGTTTAATTTGGTGCAGCCAATCCAGAAAAACATATCAAAAATGATTAAGGTATTATTATAACTGAAAATCGAGTTTGGAGAAAATCAGCTGTAAACATGATGTGTCATATTTATAGATTGCTTTACAGTATGATATTTTGGTGGAAGATACATTATAGATTAGTTATGGCAAAATAAGAAAAAAACGATACATGGGTCACTTTTTGACACACTCTCGTCTCAAATCGCTATATCTCGGAATGAGCTTTTGCGACACTGGACTCATTTTGTGATAGTTGTAATCACTACAGGCTTTCCTGATCTGAAATGTGATTCCCAACCATTAGTAAAGTTCTACCATGTTACAATTGTCAGAATGTGAAAAGCGGAACATGTCACTTTTTTACACGTAACATGTAGCTATTGAACGACTTGATCAAAACATGACATTCACTGTGTCAAGAAATCACACTTAGCTAGCAAGGTTTTAGCCATCTTTATACAAACTGTTTTGTAAAAACTGGGAGGGTTTACCCAGACCACCACATATAAGTAATTTAATCATGTGACATTGAATTACACTCATGGTTTAAACTGCTAAAAATTACAAAGGAATCAGAAAACAAATAATAGCTGAAATAAAGCCTACTGTAATGAAATGCACTAAGAGTTTATTGCAAACTGGCTACATCCTTGTCCAAGTTTTAACAGTACTGGATAAGTTACCAATTTTACTGTTACACAACAAAATGGTTACAAATAGTTTCTAACTCAAAGAATGATTAAATACATTGCAGCAACCAGTTGATTATATTCATGAAGTAATTGCAAATGAACCAATTTTGCTGACATTTATATGGAATTCGATGGTTTCAGGTTGATGCTAATTAGTGGCCTTAAGCTTCCATTGTTCATTATTCACATTAGCCTTCTAGTTCCAATACAACTCTAAGCAAGCTAAATTTTGACACCAAACATTAAGTGCCTTGCATAAGTATTCACCCCCTTGAAGTTTTTTCACCCACATTTTGTAGCGTTATTACCTGGAAGTGAAATGGTCTATGCTAGAATTATAGGTCGTCATCAGAGAATCTGGGGCAAGACTTGAAAATTGAAAATCTCCATGCAACCTGACAGAGCTTGAGCAATTTTGCTAAGAAGAACGAGAAAAAAACATCCAGCTCCGAAAGCACAAAGCTGACTACAACATACTCAAGAAGACTTGCAGCTGAAGATGGTTCAACCAAATATTGACCCAAAGGGTTAATAATTGCGCACTCAACAAACGTTTGCTTTTGTGTCACAGTTTAAAAAAAATATTCGCACCTCCAGAAATATTGGTAAACCAAATGCTTAAAATTCCAGTTTAATCCATGTAGGTTCTGAGATGTAACAGTAAGGAGGGGGTGTGAATACTTATGCACAGCACATTTACACAAAGAGAAAAAAATCTCTAGGGCTATGCCTGGGTAATATATGATATCATGATAAATTACGTCTAAATAACTCAGAATGTTCTGAGATATCATGCATGTATCGCGACATCTAACGTTTTATTTATCTTTTTTTTTATTATCTAGGAAACAGTTAATTTTTTTAAGCGCCTGTATATATTGTTCCACTCTAAATTTACACATATTATTCAAACTTTCAATCAAAGGCTGTGAAAAGTGTATCTACATATCTACATTTAGCTGTGCATTAAAAGAATACCTGAATTTTTTAAAAAACCTGTCAAAAACAGTAATTTTTTTTTAACATAAACAGGAATAAATACATTTTTAACACAGAAATGGAGAAAAGGTTAAATGCTGAAAAGGTTCAGCTGCCACATTCTGAGGTAGAAGAGGCTTCATGTGGGAGTTTGGGCTGCAGGCTTCAAGTCTCTTCGCCCCCCAGCCTCAGTCGGAGGTCTTCAGAGACTTGTGAGCTTACGGGAGGGTCGCACAGGGGGGAGGATGTGGGCGAAGCACGCGCATATAGAGGGTCGAAGGTTCGACTGAGACACTGGGAACATAACCACATGATTCTTTGAAAACAGGAGATCTCAGGGGGCTTCAGAGACTCGCAGAACATGCCGGCGATGGTTGTGTGCTTTTGATTTTTTCATACGAAAGAGCTCATACATCTGGAATACATGACTTTAGATACTTGAGAGAATGTTTAGAGAAGCAGTATTATGAACTATAGTATCAGTATTTGAAATATCTCCTACATTTCTTATCCTAAACCATGAATATCTTTCGTTTTATTTAGATCATGAAGCACAGTGGGTAGAAATTCATTGAAATTGCAGGTGATACCCAAGATAAACCGTTTATCACCATGTAACATTAAAACCAACGAAATTCAAAAGATAACCAGAAAAAAAAACTTAATGTTGTCACATTTAAGACGGTATACTGAGAAAATACATTTGAGAATATTAATTTTTATGATGCTTTACGCCTTGAAACAGTACACTAGGTACACTAAGTACACTTTCAGCTCATGGGATCAGTTCATTTTCACATTATATGCTCAACATCCACATAAGTTTATGTCTACCTCAAATTCCTGCAATTATGCAATCAGCCAATCATGTGCCAACTGCACAGTGCATAAAATCATTCCGAAACAAATCAAAGGCTTCAGTTAATGTTTACATCAAACATTTCATCCCTAATTTAACCCTAATTTAAATTTAATGCCAATTTGCAAAATAAATTTAAGTGCAAAATTGCAGTGTGTAGCCCCAACCGGGGAGGGGAGGAGCATTGGTTGTGGGTAAAAGTCTTCCTATGGGGGAGTCTTTGAGGGCTGAAGAGCCACCCAGGCTCTTAGACTCCTCCAACTCCACACTTGCAGGGCTCCAGGGGGCTCTTGGAGCTGACCCCACCCTTTAGCCCTACCCTGATTTTCCTGAAGGACCTTGAGACAGTCCCCCTCCTGGTTTGGATGTCCCTTTCCCCTTTCCCCATGCCCCATGAACATGACAGTAAGATCATAGGTCTTCAGATCTGAATCTTTTTGGATGTGGTGGAACAGGAGATTCGCAGCATGACCGTGCAGCTTACAAATCTGCACCAATTATGTGACGTAATCATATCAATGTGGACCAAAAACAGAAAGGAACATGTCCAATGCCTTGTGGTGCTTATGCCATGAAGAACTGAGGCTTATGAGAGCTTAGTGGGCCGATGCGTGTCTCAAGCTTTTTCTTGATAATTATTAATTTGATTAAAATCACATTAAATATATATAAAAAAGTCTAATATGATTTGTCCTGATCTTTGACATTACATCATATACAGTAAATCTTTTTAGTGGCTTCATATATATATATGTATGTGTGTATGTATGTACTGTATCTATACATTGTGTTTATGTAGTGTTTTTTGGTTGTGTACTATTTCAGTACTTTGTCCTTTCGTTCAGTGCAAATGAGGTCTAACCTGAGAGCCAGGTGTGAGCTGTGAAACCCAAGTGTCCTCATTTGCCCTAAATGCACCTGTCATACAAGACAAAAATATATTCAAGCTCACACACCATTATAATGGAAGAGCTTTTCCATAACAAGAAGCGTGTAATAATTCCTAATCAGGCAACGCACAGTACAATTATGGGGAAACTGGACAAGGTCCCATCTACATTCGAATACTCATCATGCAATACTCTGTTGCAAATACATCACCAGAAAACATCTCACCGAGACAAACAGGACACACAGTTAAACAGCGCCTCCCCGAGTCAGAGTTTGTCACTGTACCTGTCACGAAAGTACTGCACTGCTGTGTATAAGTATTCACCCCATGAAGTTTTCCAAATTATGTGGTGTTACAACCTGTAACTGAAATGGAATTAACTATGATTATGTGTCATGAATTTACACCAAATTGGCCTTAATCCTAATGGAAGGGATTCATAGCTACAAAACAGTTTGAGAAACGCTGAGCAAGAGCATCAAGGTGAGGCACATCAAGCACGGTTTTTTAAATATACATTACAAATAAAGATTATGCAAGTCAGTAGTGAGTAGAGATATTTCATTCTCTCATTATTGAGAAAAAAAAATGCTGGTGAACGTTAACCTGTTGAGAATACCTGCACACAATATGAATGAATTAATGGAAAAAAAAAAAAAAGGAAATCTTCTTTGTCCCAGGCTACTGATTTGTCCACTTCTGAACCTGTTCCAGAATTTACAGCAAGGGGAAATAAGTATTGTTATTTTTATTATTTCATATACAGCCCATAAGTATTTGGACAGGCCCGTAAGTACAGAGGTCCATAGGTATTTGGACAGTGACGCAATGTTCACAATATTGCCTCTGTACACCACCACACTGGATTTGAAAGGCTCATGATTTAAAGCATACCACATCATCTGTCAAATGTGATGGACATGGGCATGTGTGGCTGCCAATGGAACTGGGTCACTGGGGTTTATTGGTGATGTGACTGCTGGAAGGGCATAAAGCTATACTTTCTGATCAGATTCAGTCAAATGCTGCAAAATTGACGGGACCGCGCTTCACATTACAAATGAATAATGACCCAAAACATACTGTAAAAGCAACCCAAGAGGTTCTTAAGGCAAAGAAATGAAATGTTATTAAATTAAAGTGTCATTTAGCCCAATTGAGCGTGCTTTTCATTTACTGAGCACAAAAGGCAGAAAGACCCACAAACAAGCAGCAACTGATTGCAGCTGCAGAAAAGGCCTGGCAAAGTGTCTCAAAAGAGGAAACTCAGCATTTGGTGATGTGCATTGTTCCAGAATTCAGAATATCACAGTTTGTGATATTTTGGTTAAACTGCTTTAAATTAAAGCTGAACGTATACACTTCAATCACATTCTGATGGCTTCATTTCTAATCCATTGTGGATTACAGGGACAAAATTACGCAAACTGTGCCGATGTCCAAATACTTAAGGACCATACTGTATTTATATTGCATATATCTGCTTTACACACATCTTTTGACTTTATACTTATAATTATGCACAAAAAGTATGTATTCATAAGCATGAAGATTTTTTTTTAAAAAAAACAAACCTGAGAGGGAAAAAGTATTCGGACACCATGTTACCAGCAGAAGCATTTTGTTGCAAAGCCAGTGTAGCTGGTCACTGAAGTAATTTCTGCTTGTAGCATTGTTGGTCAATTCCGGCCCATTCCTCCTGGCAAATCATTTTCTATTATTGCCAAAAAGTTGTTTTTGTTTCGTCCGATAGGAGTATACTGTTAAAAGAGCTCTGATTTGTCAAAAACCCTTTTAGATGCACATATCTGGGCTTCCTTTTTTTTAGCAGAGGACTTTTGCATGAGGTTTAAGAACACAGCTGATTGCAATGCACTCATTGGTTTCTGTGTAACTGCTGTTCCTGCTGCTTTCAGGTCAATCTGCATCTCATTTTGGCCGCGTGCTTTCTCTGTGACTTCTCTCTTATCTTCCTGATGTCCAGGGATGACTAGTTTTTGTTCCATGAGCTTTCAACCTGCATATTACTGAATCAGTTGTAGTGACAGTGATGTTTTAATATTTCTAGAGTTATATATTTTATTTATATCTCTATTTTTACCTCTGCCAAGGAGGTTATGTTTTCGGTGTGGCTTGCTTGCCTGTGAACAGGATTGCGAAAAACCTCCCAGCTTGGTCTTCGTGAAACTTGGTGGCCGGGTGTGGTGTGATGTCTGCGCTCAATAATGCCATAAAATCCAGTAGATGGTGGGAAAGTTCAACAGTGCAAAACATAGCCAATGTAGAAACACGATGACTCCTTTGGAAGTATATCCAGACATATAAAGTGGTTGAAGTGCAGATTTGCCCATAGAAGATTCGAGTATTGCTCTAGGTGGAGATCTGCACTCTCGGAGTCCATTCTAGTTTAAGTTTAACACAATGTCTGAACACTTTTTATATCGATTTTGTTTTTTAAACATAGCTTTTCTTATGCTGATCAATTAATATATACATAACTACAAATACAACATACATTATTTGTACATGTTAAATGGATATATGAACTTAAAATATATTAAATAAAAACAAAAATATCTGAATATTTATAAACCCTCGCTGTATATAGATCTTTAGCCAAGCATGACCTTGAACTAAAACAGTGATCTAAAAAAAAAAAAAAAAGGCAAACCATAAGCGATAGTACATGTTGTTTATTTCATTGTAGTGTTTTGAGAAGACCGGTCTAAAATATCATCATGCCTGAATGAATTCCATTGTGCAAAAATACAGTAGCAGCGGACTGATGAAGCTACATCACATGACCATGATCTATCTTGAATGCAAAACAAAAAGCGCAGTTCTACAGCCTGGAAAAAAATAGAGTTTGCTGGTCGTGCGTGTTAGGAAGAAGTTTGTGGTGTAGAAAGAAAGACCGTGGATAAATCTGTCATTTCGCCTTTAGACTAATTCTAAACCTTTAATGTCTGCTTATGTAGGCTGAACGAGCGCTCACAATCACCGTCTATCAGAATATCCCCAAAATGGTTTCATCCCAGAGCTTTTCCTCTTCTGTCCTGTTGTCTTCTCTGTCCTTTGCTTTCTTCTTTTCTTTTTTATGCTTCGCTTTCTCTTCTTTAAGTCCTTCACTCTGTGCTTCTTCTTCTCCGTCTCCTTTCGTCGCTACATGAGACACACTGTTCCACTCTCCTTCGTCCTCTTCTCTCCGTCTCTTCTTGGTGACTCTTTCTCTGTGCTTCTTCTCCTTCCATCTCTTTCCGTGATCATCATCAGAGCTTCCTCTTTGTCTTTTTGGGTTCTTCACGCTGCCATCCTCCCTCCTTCTCCTCTCCCTCCTCCTTCTCTGCATGTCCTCTTCCGAATCGTCCCCCTCTTCTCTTCTTTTCCTCATTAATTTTCGTCTCTTTTTTCTCTGCCTCCTTCTGTCTTCACTGCTGCTGCTGGTACTACTACACGAAGTTGAAGAGTCTGAGAATGAAGATGAGGAGCTATATGATTCTGGGCTCCTCCCTCTACGTAATGCTCTTCCTGTTAGCCCAGGGATGAGTGGAGGAGGGTAGGAGGAGTAACCCTGATCCCATTGGTTCGGCACCGGGAACCTACCTCTGAAAGCAGGAGGACCGGGGTGAGGATGAAACGGTGGGCGCCTGGGCTGCGTTCGGAACACAGGAGCAGCAAGACAGGATTGGAGGGAGGAAATCTGGGGCTGGTCACCACACTCTCTGCTCTCATCTGCTTCACTCTCTGCTTTCCTCTGTCCCTGAGTTTCAGATCCCTGCCCTGTTTTGGGCTCCAGTCCCCGAGACCTCTGCACCTGGATGTAGTCGGCCAGCTCGTCCTGGAATGAGTCGTACACTTTCTTTTTGCATGAATCTTCTTGCATCTTCTTTTCTCTGAGATGGAAGAGGAAGTGAAGAGTGAATCTTGATGAACATAAATTATAGGTACACGAATATATTGGATAGAACTTATTGGTAAAAAAAAAAACAAAAAAAAAAACAAGCTCTGCTTACTTCATGTGGTGTTTATTGCTTTTCATGTGAGCCTGGTATGTCTCTGTGGAGCTGAGGGTCAACTGGCAGACTGGACATGTGAAGGAGTTTGCTAGAGAAATGAAATTTAAAGAAAGAAAGAGAAAGAAGATGAAAGCACATGTTGTCAAGTAGCCTATTAATTACAATAAAATGTTGTTTTTTGCCAGCAAATGTTACCATTTTTCAGTGTTGCTAAATTGTACAATTGTGCCCAAAGTAAATCTGAGTAAACAGCAATTTCATTGCTAAGTAGTGAACGTCTGTGAAACACTAAAGCACTAAAAAGCGAGACACTGCTGTAGATGTCGCATCCACCATCTAAAGAAGGCCATTCATTGAACTATAAGAAGCTCTGTTGTTACAGCTGATCTAAATTTTAAAAATTTGGTTTAACTATGGTCAGTCTGATAAGTTGCCTACTTTTTCTTTTACTTGTAAAAATCTACTACAATCAACTGTGGGATGTAACTGACAAACACTGATAAAGTACCGTGCTCAGATTGCTCTCCCAGCTTACTCTGCAGCTCCTGGCGGGCCAGGTTGCGCTGGTGCTTGCGACCACTGTAGTGCTCAGCGGCCATCATCGGGTTGTTAAACGAAGCCGCGCACAACTTGCAGTACTTGTCTGGGTCACTCAGGTCGACCCCCTGGGTAGCAGAATCTGTGCTTTTCGTCTGTTCCTGAACCACATCGCCCTGCGCGCTCACCTCCACTGTGTCCTCCACGGCAGTCACGGGAGGAGCCGCCGAACTCACCGTGGTCCTGGCATCTGCCAACAATAATAACAACACGCTACTGAACTGTGAAATACACAAATCCAGCAGGAGCTACACTGTCCTCCAGAATTATTGGCATCACTTACCTGCAGAGACTGAGGTGCTGGACTTCCTTTTGTTCTTGGCATGCACTTTTCCCTCGTAGTGAGACTTGGCGACCACAGGTGAGCTAAACACCATGCTGCACAGATCGCAGAACTTCTCTGGATCCGCACCAACACTCTGATAAAGCAACAATAAGAAGAATCGTTCCCTGAACTTCATATTAATTTTTCTAATTAACATGTGATCTTCAATGAATCTATTTTAGTTTCATAGTTAGAACTTATCTATCTTCTCTTTTCCTCTTTGGTTACACGACTTCCTACATTACCCAGAATTCCATTTGGCTATGTGCCGGTAGTGGAGCCAGCGGAATATAGCCCTTGCTTCACAGCTACCGCTAACTTCTAACAACTGACCAACAAATTAGCACCTGAATTGGCACCAGGTGATGCAATGACCCGAACAAGCTATCAAGCTGCACTAAAGCTGCAGTAATTTACCTGAAAACTGCCGCTCTCACTGCTTTGCTTGTTCCTTTCAGCTTTCTTGGTCTGCAAGTAGATCCGAACTCGCTGAGCATGCTTCTTACCCTGATGACCAAATTTTTTTTTTTTTTTAATGATCCTCAAATTTCTTAGCAGTATAATACACATATGTAAAAGCTCATACGAACCTCATAGTGAGAGACTCTCTGAGACTCAAACATCAGCACCGCTTCACACACCTGACAGAAGGTGTCCGTTAGCAGGCCTTTAAGAAGCTCGCTGTCATTCTGGGTTTCTGCCAAGCCAAAAAAAAACAACAAACAAACAGAAAAAAAAAAACAGATATGGGGTTACATAACAACGATTAACATAATGTGTAATGCAGACAATGTTGTTATACTACTAAAGAACAATGTTACATTATACTACACAGAAACTGAAACTATTAGGATCACGCTACACATGTGATGAGAGACAGAACATGACATCTGCCTTAATAAACTTGACCTGAATATTGTAACCTGGTGCATGCAGCAATGCATCGCTGTCCTTTATTCATCTATATTTATGCCTGAAAAATAAACATTCTTATAAGAAATTGTTAATAAATCATAATGAATGACTAATTTACTTATAAAAATGGAATTATAGGTTCATCAGTTGCCTTCAGAGTAGCACCGCAACTGTTAATCACTATTGTAATACTGGATATCAGAGGAGCGGGCCATGTGCAAACTGATTTTATTGGGTTTTCTCAAATGATCCACATAGTTGTTTTTGGAAAGCGAATCACGCACACAATTCTAATGTGTAGCAGCAATATGCTCAACAATATATATATATATATTTTTTTTTTTTTACAGTGGCTGCAACCCTAATCTAATGGCCAATTTTTGCCCGAAAATGCAGAGAAAATCACGGAACATAATACAAAGAAATCTAAATCTGGGAAGAAAGTGCTGGGAAGAACTACTTCACATCCATATGAAGAACTATTGTTTGATTTTGTTGCTAATGTTTCATTTTTGTTAGACAAAAAATGTTTGTGGTACTGTTCCTTAGCAATGATCAATCTTAAAGCTACATTTTTAACAATAAACTGATTTTCTTTTACATAAAGCACATCTAATATTTTTCATTTTAAATGAACAGAGCATCACAATCGACAGACAATTCCTCACTGCTACATGAAGAAAATCCTGGCTTTACACCGTAAAAAGTAGTCCATACTTAGGGTCCTTTTATTATTTAATATACTAATAGTAATACTGACCAGGGCATACTGACTATATTGAAAATGAACACAATGAAAATCTTCTCATGATAGACCTATGATGAATAACGAGTAGCATGTTTCATTTGCAGTTTGCAATATGCATCTATAGCTATGCTGTCCTCCTATTAGTGGATTTTAGATGAACATCTTAGCAGTGGTCACCATCTGAGATGTGAATTAGAAATTTCTGACACTGTCAGAGAATGTCTCATGCATTTTAAGACCGCTGGCTCAACTCATGGCCAAAGGATGCGTTTTCGATGTGTGATTTTTCACATACGACAACATTGGCCCAGAAATCGTAGCACGTAAAGCTGTCGCGTGGCCCAATTCACATGCGTCCACACTTACACTTGATATTTTGAGCGCATAAGTGCGTTCACACTGACAAGTATGGCAACATGCAGTGCAATATGAGTACCTAGAGTCACACCCTCAATGGTCACCATCTTGTCAACGTAACGGAAAAGGTGGGACTAGCAACCTTTTTTCAGCCAGTTGGAGCAGGGCATGTTGTAATTTCCACATTGTATGAAACATCTACGCAAACATGTGAGGAAAATTAAAAACGTATTCATTTTTAAGAGGTGGGGGGAAGAAAAAAAAAAGCCAGCAGCTATATATATATATATATATTTTGGTCAAATGTTGCGATCATCATTTTTGGTATGTGCACAACTTGCCGTGTTTGCGATGAGCCTGTTAAAATTTACACACTACGCGAGTAAGTACATAGTGTGCACGGTGTACTACATGGAAGTGTACTAACAGAAGTACACAAATTGAGGCAAAGCTTGCATAAAGTCACTTGATTACTGAGAAGATGTCAATGTTGGATCAGTCCACTAAAAAATACAAAATAAATAAATAAATAAAAAATAAAACTGGGACTGGGAACAAACGGTGGATTTAAAAAATGGATTTTTATATTAATTTTTTTAAAGGGATCCATTTACCTGGAAAACAAACCTGATTATGTATTGAGGTGTCCTCTTAAGCAATAAAGGGTGTCAAATGTAATGTGAATGTAATAATAATAATAATAATAATAATAATAATAAGCCACAAATTTGGGTTAGTAAGCCTGAGGTGTATTTAAATGCCCTCTTGTACAAATAAAGGAGTCAAATAATGTAATGTAAATTTTAAAAAAAATATATATATATATTATTGATATGATAAAATAAAAATGTAATAATAATACTAATAGCACTTATACGTCATTTTACGTGCATTTGAATCCAAAGTGTTTCTCTCAGCTGCTAGTTAACAAGTACAATACCTAATAAATATTGTTTATATCTGAAACAAAAGATTGTTTTTGATATTATAAACAAGCTAGCTTTGTCTAGAATCGTTAATATGACTTGTGAGTTTATTACCTTTAAAAACTGAAGCTAAATACCGAGTGACGCAAACCTGAATGCGTTATTGTTTGAGATGGGGAAGTAGCCATGAACCAGCTAACGCTAGCTAGCAAGACTTAGCATGCTAGGCTTAGCAGCGTTAGCTAATACAACTGCTAAAGCCCCTCCATCTCGAACAATTTGTTAGCAGTGTATGAATCCTGAAGCTGGTGAAAAACTCGTTAAGGTGCTTTTTTGGTATAAAACAGGGATCTAACAATCTGAATACAGCTAGCACACAGATGTTTGGGTAATTACTGTGCCGCACTCACCTTCTTCAACATGACAATTATGGACATTAGTATTTTTTAGCACTGTTTCGGCGTCTGAGACAGAGGCCGAGTCTAAATGAACAGTGACACTGTTTTCAGTCGGACACGATACGCTGTCCTCAGACACAGACATTTTTTTAATCTTAAAAAGGAAAAGGTACAGCTACCTAATCCGACATGACTAAACAGCACTGACTAGCCAAATATAACAGGGCGGGTGTGGGGAACTGCGCATGCGCTAGAAGCGCTCCTGTCCTCGCCTGTGTTAAATTAACTTAAATGAACATGAACCATTAAAATCAGCAAAAAGCATGCAAAGCAAGGTCAAAAATTCAGATAGAAATTAAGAAGCATTGAAATAAAGACAAAAATGCCTTACATTGATTTTGAGTTAAAAAAAAAATAAAAAAAAGTGTAACTTGTAATTAATTTTCCCAGTAGAAATGGCCCAAAGGATGTGGACGCCTGACCATCACACCCATATGTGAGTGTTCCTCAAACTGTTGAAGCACACAATTGCACAGAAT
>JAQQZX010000011.1:19410005-19427681 GCA_030068355.1 Notoglanidium maculatum
ATTCCAGGTGACGACTTCATGCAGCTGGGTAAGATAATGCCCACAATATCATCAAGCTCAATGGGGGCGACTTTGAAGAATCTCAAATATGAAACATATTGTGGTTTTTTTTTTTTTTTTACACTTTTTTGTTTACTACATAATTCAGCATATGTGTTACTTCATAGTTTGAGGTATTCAGTATTGTTTTACAATGTAGAAAACAAAAAAAACAAAAAAAGAGAGAAAAACCTATGAAAGAGAAGGTGTGTCCAAACTTTTGACTGGTAGTGTACGTCTAATAACAACCTTCTAACTTCATCCTTCAGCCCAGCCCTTCTCATCCACCCTGTAACAGAGTAAGTACTATTGTCTTTTCTCTCTGTGCATCTCTCAGAAGGAGGGCGAGGCTCAGGTTGGACCTGGAGCGCAACCGGTGGTGGGCTGATGGGCTTTCCCTGGCCGCTGTGCCGCCGTGCCCCGGGGTTACGCAGGCCTGATTAAGGCCTGATGTGGAGCGAGAGAGATGGCTCTGCTCCTCGTGGAGAGCATCTGATGAAGATTAATGGGAGCACCGTTCAATTATGAGCCACAACATAGACTCTGTAGCATTCTGAAAATGCTGGGGCAGGTGTCAGGAATTAGCTCTAGTAACAGATGTCACAGATTTAATTGAATGTGAAGGTCTTTTTTATGAGCCTATTTTCCGATCAAATTGCATTAAAAACGTACTGCTACAGGGAGAGAAAGAGGGAGAGCGCGCACGAGAGAGAGAGAGAGAGAGAGAGAGTGAGAGAGAGAGGGAAAATGCAACAGGTAATAATGTATTGCTCTTTTCATTATTTCTTCGTCCGTCTATCTGTTCCTCTATAGAAGAAATGAAAATGGTGCAATAAAAAATGAAATAGTGCGTCTGTGTGAATTCTGATAGAATGCAGAGTATTTTAAATAAATGTCTGGAGATTTATAACTGTGTCTATAAAATGCCAATCAAATCCACTGCTCTATTTTACAAATTACAAACCTTACTTAATTGTTACTCATTCTTAAATTTTCTTTAAGAGCTTCTGCTGCTCTGGTTGTTGCGTGAAATACTCGATTGCTGTCGAATACTCGAATCTGATTGGTCAGCAGGTGTTCATTAATTTTCTGCAACAGCAGCTCTGACAGTGGCTCAAGCGGCAAGGTTTATTAATCACTAACGTGCTTGGTCTAATACATTATTGGTTCTATATTACCAGCTTAGACAGGGACTTTCTTTTAGTTCGTGTATGTTGAAGTAATATGCAAGGAATGTAGCATTTTTGGAAGAAGTCTCCAGTGTCAGCACTTGAAACAGTCCGAGCTGCGATGTTTCTGATTCAGGAAAGTCTTCATGCTTTACTCTTTCCTATGCGTTTTGCAGCTTGTTAGTGAAGGGAGAAAGAAAACAGAGGCTACTGAGGAATCAGCTGCTTGCACACTAAGTGAGACCTTGTTTCATGGATGCGCCACAATAAACTCTAAACGGATGACATGTACATGTTGGTTAATTTAATTGTTAGCATGTCATTGTGATATAAGAGCAATGAAACCTTTTAGAATGTACGATTATAGGAAAATATTCAAATTTGCTTTACATTGGGCGACATTACACCACGCCATCATTCATAGCATCAGATAGCCACTGTGTGTGTATAGGATTCATTTCACACACAGTGACTTACCATCTCTACACCATGTAGATGGGCACCAAATAGGATTTCAAGGAATTATATATCGTCTGTCCGGCCTTTCACGATATGACTCCCAGTGAGACGGGACACGATCCAAGCATTCAGCTGAAGAGCTGAACAAAGCACTAACACAGAACCTGAAACCTCACGTCGTCAGCACCTTAACCACTTATCTACCGCTTGGCGAGTGTGTTTATGTTCAGGATTACAGTAGAAGAAGCTCTTGATAAACACGTCTCCATGCTCCGCTGTGTCACATACCCCAGCCAAGGACATGCTGTTAACTGAGTGCCATTACTAAGGCTTAATGCTATCCTAACCCTGTGCCTTGTGACTATGATCATGCTTTGGAGGGCCATTATTCCATCAACACAACAAACATGGCCAGTATCCAAAACATCTATGCATTATGCACATCCATTACAAGGGTAATGGAGACACGAATAAACGAATTAGCTGAGTGACTGGACAGATGCAGCAAGCAATCATCCTTACCTTTACCCAGCATGCTCTATCTTTCTTTTTAGCTCCAAGTGGAAAAATATATAAATATATGTCCAGGAACAAAACCACATTGTTCTACAAGCGCACGCTGAAATGCACTTCAGCTGTCCGGGATTTGTGCAATGATTCATGGCCATGCATTGGATTAAATGCAACTGTAAATGATGCAGGTCCTTTTAAACAAGCTTACATGCGCTTATTCGGTGTTCACTTGCTGAAAGCAAATCTCATTACAGTGACTTAATGGAGATCATTATAATGCTATCACTTATGCTAGCCAGTATGGAAGGCATATGCTACAGGATTTTAAAACAAAGCAGCTCACATTCTTATAATAAAAAATTTTTTTTAAAAAAGGCTCCTCGATGATTCACTGGGTTATTAACAATTTCCGGACATTATTTCAAGGCATGGATAAGCGACTGACATGAATATACGATGACAACAGTTAGCTTTTAATGCTGAACCATTATCAATGGTGATGAATAAGAAAATCTGAACTGGATATTTTTTTGGACTTTCTGAGTTATGTCTATTTTGGAAAAAAGAACATTTCTTTTGCATTCTGTTCCGACCGGAGAGATTCAATAAGATTATAAATCGCTGAAGGCCTGAAAGTCTACAGAAGCCGAACTGGTTCAGCTTTAGAATAGCAGACTCCCTGAATTACAGCCAGGTTTTTTTTCCCCATATGTTTATTGGTTCTGCAACAGAGATCTTTTTTAAATGCTCGGTGCAATCTGTAGAAATGCCGAAGGTTCCGGATGCCAGTTAAGAAGCCTCGATCTCTTTAAACACCATCTTGTAGATCTGGAGGTACCATGTACTTTCCACGTTTCTTTCGGCCTTGCACGGAGAGAAAAGCAATTTTCTCTTTGGCAGTCTGTTTGACATCATTTGTGCCTGAGTCACCCTTTTCTGTTGTTCACGCCGCACAGAATGATTATACCTCTTTGGTGTTTTCGTTTTTCTTTTCTAGCACTGGTATAGTACCGGCTATTCACCGTATCCACTGTCTAATTACACGGCGCACACTGGAAGCTTCCGATTAAACTGAAGCAACACTGGAAGGTTTAAGATTGACATGTCTAACCTGTCACATCACTAGATCATCTGTCTGACACTGGAAATTAGCTTTCCATATTGAGCAAACAAGACGCGTACACCTGGCTCCAGTCAATAGCGGCTCCACACACATCCACCCAACAAACAGTCGACATATCTAAAGGTGGTAAGATAACGCGATCATGCTGTCGTGTTCTCTCTGTAAGCCTGAATGCTTAAATGCAGAATTGTGACACGTGCAAAGGGCAAAAGAGTCCAACAATATTCACTCTCTCCTCAGACCGTGCTGAAGTCTGGCGCTTTAAACAAGCGCAGAGAGGGCAGGAGCGACAGCGAGAGGGAGGTGGAGGGAAAACCAATGTTGCTTAAGTGTGAACACTCCCACGGGTGAGAACCTTTGCCATCACTACCTAAACACACACTTTTTTAATTTCGCTTCCAGTGTGCTTGCCGGTTTTCTCATTACGGAAGGCCGTCATGCATGCTACTCCAAAGCGAACGCGATTTTGGTGTTAATGCTACCTCTATTAACCCATCGCCTGAGACTTGAGCTGCGATTCCCGATTGGCCGAGAGCACAGTAACAGGCCGTTTCACAATCCGGCAGCTATCGACGTTAGAATTAGCCTCTTAAATCCGAGCACTCGTGGTGTAGATCTCATTTAAATGTTTCTTGACCTTTGCGAACACTCCAATCTGAAATACTTTACTTTTTCTTTTCACGCCCGCGCCACTGTTCTCTCTTTCAGTGCGGACACATTTGGAAAACACTGGCATTTTTCCCTCTGCCCTTCAGCGCCGATGACGTCCTGAAAAGCGCCGCGTTCGTTTGGTTCTGTGGAATGCGTCGCTGTTAAAGGTCACCGGGACTTACAAGAGGAGATAACAAAATTAATTAAAGTCAGCCGAGCCTTTAGAGCTACGGAAGGAGGTGTGAAGCACGGCATTCGGCAGGCGGGCTGAATTCCCAGGCCACTTCCTTCTTTGTAGCGATATGGAGGAGAAGTGCGCACTTCATAATGAGACAGAGAAACTTGTCAATCACTAGGAGAACGGAACACACCAGTGACGTGGTCCTGTTCTAATGAAATGAATAATTTACCAAAAATACTCTGTATGGCATTATGCCTAATGTCACCGGATGTAAATAAGAGCATTTGAGTCAGAGCAGAGAGTTGTTTTGTTGTTGCGTGGCACACGTTCCAGCATGCTTTAGTTTTAGGGCAAAAAAGAAATGGAAAAGAAGGAACATACAGCATTTTTAGCAACTGCTTACGTCTTGAAGGGGTTGCACAGACTAGGTGAAGAAAGCAACGTAGAGCGTGATCTGAAATTTCGTCCGACTTGACACAAAAAAAAACGATTCAGAATCATTTTTAAACGCTACCGAGACTTGACTTGAACATGGCAGTTCAACTCCCAGGTCATTATCAGGCTGGGAAAATCTTCCGGACACTGTTGTAGCCCTCTACCCAAGCGAGCTCACGGAGCTATAAGGAGCAGAGCTATAACGCGAGCTCTGTTGAAGGACATGAGCTTCCATGCTGCGGACTCTCAGCTCCAGGATCAATGGTTTCAGCTGGGTTGCCAGATCAGTTCAGGTAATTTGCTATGCGAGAACTGGAATGCAACACACACACGGATGGGAAGACAAAGAGAAGACCTCTGAATAAGAAAGTACCGTTGCAGTGTTTGGGTGCTCTTCCATGGAACATTACCAGTAAGGCGAGATCAGATTACAGGCTCGGAGTTAAGATTAAAAAGGAGTGGAGGCGAGAGAGGCGGTGCTGTCATGCCAACTCCACACAAAGCAGCCTGCGGGGTTCAGCAAAGAGCTCACTAATGAGCCAATTACCTACACACACACACACACACACACACACACACACACACACACCCCACACTGATACTCAGAATAGCTCCTTATTCTTTAGCTAAATCTTTCTCAAAACTGATTCCTACCAAACGTGAGTAGATCACTCATATAGGCACCTGCGAGTGTGAAGATACAAACGCACACGTACACACTGTCCCTCTAACCAAAGCCATCTCTTACAAGACTTAAAAAACAAAACAAAAAAAAAAAAGGCGTGGGCTGGATGTGAGGGAACATTCCCAGAGTGCTGTTGTCAGCCTGCGCAGTCATTAAGAGAGCCAAACCTGTGATTATCAGTGCCTACACCCCAGCAGGGCGGCGAGCACGACTCCGCATCGCTATGCAGATCCAGCCTGCGCCCTGCAGCTGCGCCCTTCACCGACGCCGATGGCGAACTCTCCGGGCGCCTTATCAGAGCCTGTAAAAGAACCCGCCCTCGCTCAGAGCAGCCGAAGCGCATGCTGCTGTTTACATTCCAGACCCGGCAGATATGAACGTGAAAGAGATGTGCAGAAAGTGAAAAGCCAGCTGGAGGAGAGATAAAGGACAGTCAATCTGACTGTGTGCTCAGGAACAGGAGAAACAGCTGGAAAGGTTATGGGAAGAGAATAAGTAATAATGTTTTCGGATTATATGCAGCGTGTGTCCGTTCAACAGCTGGTGAGCAAAATATCCCTGCGCCAGCAGCTATTACTCTACTCGATGATCTAATCTCACTTCCTGATGGTTTTATCTTTCAGCTTAACTCAACATTTATATGACCGATATATAACCACTTCACGTCTAATAGTTCGCGTACACCGTGCTCTACAACAACGGGAAACATTTACGTTAGATATTACACTAGAGGTGTGTTTTGGATCCCGCAGGCATGAGACATTATTACTCATGGAGTCAGCAGTGGTCAGAAATGAAGAGTGCGGCACATCGCCAGTGTGACCGCTACTTACTACTAACCACTTCCTCAAATTTCATTTTCAAGTGTCCACTTTAGAGACACTAAACTAGTCAAAGAACAATATAAAGAGTGTGAATTACATATTGGATAGCCACAGCCTTCAACAAAATATCATTTATGGGGCTGAAGTTCAACCACATGCACATTGCGTGCGACAAAACTGCATGGACGCAAATCACATATATATTTCTTTTTAAACATTTAATGCATCCGTTTCTAATCAAGCGGCTTTTTTTTTTTTGTTAGAACGGAATATTAATTCTATTCGTTTTAATTAGTAGCAAGGAAGATCTACATGTTACACCACGGAGCTGTTGAATTCTCGAATCTGACTGGTCAGAAGCCGTTTATTGATTTTCTACAGCATTTTCTCTGATGGTAGTAACGTACAAGTCCCTGTGAATGACCTGTTGCTACGGAAACAGTAACGTGTTCAAAAGAGTGCATAAATGCTAAGCTGTGATTTTTAACATTATCGGTTGAAACAGCTTTATAGTAGTGCGCTCGCTTGAGTTCATTACCGTTTCCATGGCAACCGCTCATTTGCAGCGACTTGTATGTTGGCGTAGACGGATTAAAAAAAAAAAAGACGCGCAGTCGTGTGAAAGGCTTTCCGTGAGCAGACTGCAGCTGTTCCTTTAAGTCGTACGACGTGGAAAAGTCTTCGGGACTTGTTAACATGACTAAATGCGTTTTTTGGTATCGTTATCTTTAAGAGAGCCTGCTTAGGTAATGACTGTTATTACTTTTTCAATAAATAAAAATCAGGCAAATTGCTGTGATTTTAGAAGAATGAAATTTCCTGCATACCTTTTGTGCCTCGGGAGGATCTACAACAATTACGCAATTTGAGACACAACAATAGTATGTTTAGTCTGCTGCTATGTCACAACACTTCACGCTTCACCTTCCCTCATATTACCGCAGATAAAGTGGACTCCAAGCTTCTTTTGGGTTCCCTAATAAACCACAGACCTGGATTTGTTCAGTTTAAGCAAGCGCACTTCCATTCAGTGTCTCTGAATAACACAGCTGCAATAACACTGTGCTTGTGCTGAACACAGCAGGACGAGGCTTCAGAGAACTGCCGCAGGTAAACCGGGTCTCCATGAAGGCTGATGACATCGAGCGGGTAGTGAGGCATGGTAAGAATTAGCTGATGGCTATCTTTATGCCTCAGTGTTCAGAAAGCCCCGGGATCTGCAAAACCGATTCAGCAGAAGTTTTGGGCCAGTGATCAGAAGCACTGCAGCTCCACACTCACAGGTCCATGATTTCACTAAAGCCATACACACACAACCATGAAGCGTTCAGACACTAGGATTAAGATAACACTCTTATCGACTTCTTTTTATGGCTAGCACTGGCGCTGCTTCCATTTCCTGCTGCTTTTACTCCCCCCACCATCCCACACACACGCACACACACACACGCACACGCACACACACATAGTTAAGTCTCACTGACCTCTCCTTGAAATCCAGGAAGATTTTTCCAAGTCCGTTGCCTCCGATCACCATGTTCTGGTCGATAGCCCTCAGCAAGGCAAAGTGTACTCTGATGATATCCTACAGAACATTACACTTTCAGCACGAGCCGTTTAACAGCACGCCTTAAAATACACCACACAAATTTAGCAGCAGTTCATGAGCTGGGAAAATAGGTGTGGGTTATAATATTTAGAAATACATCACCGTGATCATGCTTAAGGGTGCGTTCATAATGTCTGTCTGACTCAAACCACGGTGTGTTTTCTGAGAAAACAGCAATCACACTCGGACCCAAGCAAGAAGGTTGGAGAATGGGAGGTGATCTCGATCCACTTCCAAGTGAATTCGGAGAAATTAGAAAGCGATTTGACTCGGAATCGAATCGAGCCGACTGCAGGAAGTGGATCGAACATATATTTATATTTACTTTATAGTGCCGCGCGCTACAAACTGAGCCGGACTGCGGAGCTGCAGAAATGTAGGTGTTATTTATGAACTAATACATGCAAGATGAATATACAAACCAGTTATTTTAATAATTATTTAGTCACCGGCTCTGTGTTCTCCAGACAGTCCAAAGCAAATCTAATAAAAAGTATCTGCTTTGCTTTGATTTAGACTCGGCAAAACACCTTAAAAGCGTCAAAAATCATAAATCATGAACTGATTGGAACGGAATATGTTTTGTTTCAATTATTGCTGTAATCATATATACACTGAAAATACACGGAAAATACTGGAGTATGTTTTAACACCCAGTGTAGCAACTCTTTTGGTGATCTCAGGGATGTTTGAACCGGAGCGGAACCAGAGAACCGGTTCCTAGTCCTTTTGAAAGTAGTGGACTAGGGTTCTATTTAATCGAACCATGGTGTGGTCCTCATCATGACTGAGTCTATCTGGTCTCTGTGCCACATGCCAAGTAACAAGATTGTTTCAACTGGTCAGGTTACTTCCAGTTTCTGCTTCCGTGATTGCTGGTAAAAAGTTAAGCTCCGTGAAGGATATGGAATGCCTTATTAATATATTTTAAACCTATTTTGGAGCAATGTAATTAGAGCAGTACTTGTGTCAGCCTGCATGGCTTAAAGTCATCTTATACAAGAACAGCTTCTCATTTACACGCCTTCCTGCCCGATGGCATGCCATGCTTCAGAAGCTGCTTGCTTATTGGTCCTAGTGGAAACTGAAAAAGGAATGAATCTGGTGCCTACTTGTATGTAATTGCGCAATTCATTACCAGGGTGGAAGGAATTCTTTAACGTGAGTACGAACGCGCGATTATAAGCCCCGCCCCTAAATGAGTGTGAAAACTGTGTTTACAGTTTAATCCAGGAGGGGCAGCGCAGACATTTCGACAGCTGGTATATGATATTTGGTGCGTAGCTATCCAAACAACTTGATCACGGCACTGTGTAAGGAAATCGCCTTCAGCTCACTGAATATGAAAAGAAAAGTACTTTTTGTGAACGGACAGATCATTTGACTTGACAAGACGTCTTGGAATAAGTAGGGTTCAGTCTAGAAATAGGTTTAATAATCTCCGATTTGCTGCCTTGTCTCAAATGCTGGATCATTTGGCTATAGTCAAGCTATTTTAATTTGCTGTCATTTTTTTTTTAAGTTTCTTCTAGTTTGTTATACAGGATAAAACATTTTTTGCAAATGATAAACCGGTCATCTTTATCGACAGTTCAGATTTCAGATTTCCATCCCAGACCACCACACTGCAAAAATGATGAAGTACAGGAGGAAAGTTGACGCACCTCTAAATTCACAAATATGGCCTTCATCTCCTGTGGAGTTAGAACTTGCTTCAGGGGGATCATGTAGCTCTGTGGGAACAGACAGGAGGAAATATTACAGTTTTCATCTACTTTCCTACAGTTTCTCACACGTTGTGAAAGTGATGATTAGATACACCGCTCGCTCTTCTTCTTCTTCGTTCGGCTGTCCCCATTCGGGGTCACCATTTGGCTCAGGTTTTCCGCCGGATGCCCTTCCTGACGCAATTTTCCCAGGCTTGGGACCAGCGACATGACCACACTAACTTGTGCACCCCAGTGGCAGGGATCGTTCACACTCACATTTACACCTATGGGCGATTTAGAGTAACCTTCTTGCCGTGAGGCGACAGTGCTAACCACTGCGCCACCCATTAGAAGCACTGCTCGTTATGTTCTACAAACAGCTGCAGTAATTCAACTCCTGTCCTGCTGTGCAAACACCGTTTCCTCGGCATCCACGCCCTCTCAAAGGCAAAGCCATAAAATCCTCCTGCAGCGTTCGCGTTTACGTCTCACGTCCCCCTGCTGATCGCAACACGTAAATAGCTTTGAAGAAAAAAAATACATTAGACGTAGATATAGCAGCGCTGGCAATTTTCTACACAGCATGAATCCTGAAAAAAAGCCACGAAATCATTTATCTCAGCTGAAAGGTAATGAGGAGTTTGCTTGTAGGAGCGATATTGACTCAGTTAGGGCAAAATGAATCAAACGATCATCTGGGATTGATGCTTACCCAATTACCCATGTTTGCTTTGCTGAGCCAAATAAAGTAGAACATCTCTCATTACCCATCAGGATCGAAACTTATCGCTGCAATACAACCAAGACGGCCTGTTTCGCTACGCGACGTCAGTGAGAAGGAAAACAGACGGAAAAACGTTAACGTGTAGAACAGGTCTGCCAAACTCTTGCATAAAAGTGCTTTCGAATATTAATTACTTAAAATGTTAAGGATTCGGATGACTTGATTGCTACCTGCTAGCTCTCTGCAGCAGAACCTCAGCAAATTCGCTGTTCGCGATCCTACGAAAACCCATCTCAAACTTTATCATTAACGGGTCACACTTTGAACAAAACACGTTATCTTTTCTTTCCTTTGCAGCCACCTGTGAGACGGCTAATGGTGGGCCGGGTCCATTACGTACAGGATAACCATACAGAACAGAGAAAAAAAACAAAAAAAAAAGAATGGATCAGTCGAAAGTTTTTCAAATAAAGATACCCTATAGAATATCTTTTCTGTAAAAAAAAAAAAAAAAAAAATCTGTAACTTCGCGTTACAATTTAAGATCCATGGCCGGATTGTTTTGGATTATAAAAATGGTAACTTGGCGCAGAGGATTCTGGGAAGGACGAACCGGGCCCTTTAATGAGTGTCCATATTCCTCTAGAATAAAAAAAAAACTTCTGGTTGCTAATTTATGGTGCACTTTTAACGTTTTCATTTGACTCGCTCTCGTATTACAGAATTGTGAAAGAAACTTTTCAGAAATAAATTTGCCTTAAACACCACCGAGTCCTTTTCCTACATTAAAACGTCAGTGAAATGTGTTGCGAAGAACAAGAGAGGAGCGTGAGAAGACTGTGGCTTTGACAGATTGTAAATGTGTGTGCATATAAAAACAATGCTTAGAGGACTCGCGCCGGACCTCAGCCAATAGTATCGATCTGCTGAGACAACATCTGTATCGTCTAATTAGGCTATAAAACAAGAAGAAGGAGTTCTCTCCCTCTTGCTTGTTCCCGCTATCCTTCGCTCTTTCTCTCCCACACAAAGCTGGTTTTTTTCCTCTACGAAACCCACGCTTTTTAATACTCCTATGTACGCTCATGCCTGTTCTCCGTCCTTTCCTCGTCCCTCTTCCAGCTCTTAGGATCTTATAATCCTAAAAAACCCCACCCCCTCCATGACATCACCATAACCGTGCCCTTTGACTTAGACCTAGAAATTGGACTGAACTTGGACTTGGACTGAAACCAGACTGTGTAAAACAGATAGTTAGTAAAACTGTGCGCCGGTAAGTGACGGCCATTTTGAGAAATTTTGTAGTTGACTACGTGACAAAAAGACATATGCCTGAATTTAGAACCAACTTATTGATAAATATCATGTTTTTAGATTTAAACTAAGTGTCAAAAATGAAACCCTGGATTTAGTATTTAGCTCTAAAAATAAATAAACACACACACACACATATATATATATATATGTGTGTGTGTGTGTGTGCGCGCGCGTGTGTGTGTGTGTGTGTGAAATCCAAAATGACTTTTTCACTGTATATGTGCGCACTTCTTAGGGTGTAATAAAGAAAGAAAAATGTCCAAATTAATTAATTACCTCAAAATTATAAGCCATTTTTGTGCCAGGCCGAAGAAAATTTTTTTGGGAGAAGGCTTGTACTCAATTTAGACACAATTTGTCTCGACCCCACCACTCCGTCCTCACCTTTTCAATGTCCTCCAGTGTCTTGTAGTACTTTGCTTCTGTCTCCTGGATCTCCACCAAGCAGCAGTTCCTCTTGTCATCCTCCGTCATGCCCATTTTCTGTGATGCAGACAGAAAGCACACACACAAAACACTGTAGGACATTCTGAATAGCGAATCAAACAGCGAGTTTTCTGAATTCCTGTGTGAACTGTAAGGTTGAGGGACTACGATAGTCAGGTGGAAGCAGAGCAGAAGAAGAAAGAGGACAAATAAAACAAAGCGGGACAAGGAATATATCACACGGACATCAAACTAATACAGACGGATCACATTGGACAGGGAATAAGGTTGGGTTCTACAGCACACTTTGGGAAGGGGGAGTTCATTCACAGCATTATGTGTTTTAGGGTTTCTTTTTGGGTTTCCAACACCAATGGACGGCAACCTAATCTGAAATGCTAATGGTTCAGCTCCTTATACGAGTTGGGAAAAGCTTCAGTCTGGTACACACGCGTCATCAGAACATCTGGAACTCCAACCACGACACTCATCCTTCATTTCCATAAACATCTACCATCGCAAGAACCAGAGCGAGACAGACGCAGACACAGAGATGAAAGAAGGAAGGGACTGTGGGCTTCCATGGTGCCCAGATCTGAGGACCTCAGGACGAGGTTTCCGTATGACGACTGTACTGAACATCTGCGACTTGCAGTGAACATGTGTTACATCATAACGTGTGAGTAATCACGCTGGAAGCAGTCGGGGAGGAGATTAGAGATGTTTCTGATTCGGGAACAGCTGCAAACACATGCTATGTCTGGGGAAACACCCAGTGGTGCTTTCTTTCCCCCTTTTCTGTGACTTCATCCAGCCATCTTTGTCTTGCGTTTGCGTCCTCCTACAAGTGTTGCATGATAAATATGAGATCTGTCTCTCGCCGAGGGATCTGCTCCAACCCCCTGATTTAACCGGGAGAGGAGAACCCATGCTTGTTCTCTACATTTACGTTCCTGATGGGTTTTATAATTACTCAAGGCTACAGGGTCAACAAGGCGTTATTCGAGGAGCCGTTTGCTTAGTTGTAAACGACGCAACTTGGAATTTCAGTGCTCCTAAAACAGCAATAAAGCCGTTATAATGTCATAATTAGCTTACTGTACGCGCATGGCAATGTCTCCACCTCGGCGAACGTCATTCACCTTTCTTGCAGCTTGCGCCTCTTAATGATTATCATTCTGCAGTTTGACTGTTCAAAGTGGTCACACACTTCATTCTGTTAGTCCACTTAAATAGGGCCGTCACAGGAACTGCATAAAATTACCCGAAATATTACATTTTCTTGGATGATGAGGTGAAATTAAACCAGGAAGTCATTTACTATTCATTCTCTGCTTCTCGGTTGTTGACCCCAGCACCTGCCAATCCATGTACTGTTCATTCTCGCTATAACCTGTTACTGTTGCCATGCTTTTCTGTACAGGGTGTACTTATTGTCTTGTACTTTTCTAATTGCCCTTCAAAATGTCCGGTCTTGTCACCTTTCTATAGAATGCTGCACCAAGGCCTTGGAGGACGCCATTTTGTTTTACGGTATATTTGTTTAGAAAGACAATAAAGCTCTCCATGCATTGCAGTTTCCTCATTATACGTCAACCCTGTGTGTGTTGATACGTAGGTTTAAAAATGGCCCTATTTCAAATACACAATTCAGCACAGATAGGGCGATCTGTGATCACAGATCTCAAGTGACGAGAATTAACAGTATAAATTTATTTAAAATAAGTTTCTATAGCAACTAATCCCTAAACATTTTAGGCAATGTCTAAAACACGGTGTTGTCCAATAATTTCTATAAAGTCCCACCTCCTGTTCTACAATTGGCTAATTTACATAAACACCACAGATTGGAGGTTAAACAAATCAATTACATCACTGTAGCAACCAAAACAGTGGTGTTTATTCTTGCATTCATATTACTTTTATCACTATTATGCCTACAATATCACACAGCGATGCTGAATTCCTAGATCTGATTGGTCAGAAGGTGCTGAATTTCCTGATCAGTAGTAAAGACATGATTTTATAGCTCCAGGTATCTGATCACTCTGGCGTGACGGCTCTGCGGTCGAGCGCGTAGGAGTGGACGTACTGAACACTGAGGGGAACAGAGAGAAAGGGCACTGAGGGACCAACACACTCATATGCAGTAGGAACTCACCTGCATGTATCGGATCTGCAGCGTTAAGGAGGCAAAGTGGCATATGTAAGCAGAGAACATCAACTCTCTCTCACACACACACACACACACGGCAGTATGAGTAAAGTGGCTCACTCACCATGGGCTGTCTAACTTCCACCTTAATGATGTCCTCATAGATATCATCTCCTTCATCTTCACACGGCACGCAGTCATAGATATCATCCTCACCCACATCGTGCTCACTGTTTTAACACACACACACACACACACACACACACACACACATATTAACAGATGAACAAAAAGCACATACTCTTCAGCATTTGCAGGTGAAACTCGTGGAACAAACTAATGCAGCCTGAAACAAAAGCCCAAAGGTGATGAACGTAATGTTTCAGATAATCTTTCCACGCATTTAGAACATTTACAAAACCAAAAATGTTTAGATTTTAATCCTGTGTTCTTCATTCAACACTAGTCAACAGACAGGAAAGGAACGTTCATTAAAGTGAAGATGATATCAAAATATTCAGATAAAATCATTCTGACCATGAACCTGTAACAAATCTCTGTTTACACGCATCTGATACTTAATCTGAGTCAAGGCAGCTTTTAGCATTAGTGTTACCGCTTAGGTTTATTCATTTGGCAGACTTCGCATTGAGACAGAATCCAGTTCATTGTGAAAATAATCTGACAAAGGTTACACACTGGTTAGTCTTCCACTTAACGGGTCATTTAATGCATTAGCCGCTTTGTTTTGTTTGACCGTAAGCCATGTTGACCTCAGGTTTTTCCCCTGATTGAGCCATCAGCTGGATTATTAATGACCGATCACGCTGAATTTAAACGGAGCTACTGGGTTGTTATTGCTGTTGGAAGTGCAGCCTTCAGTGAGAACATACTGCACTGTGCAGCTTGGAGAAAGACATAAAAGACTTTCATCTGAGCAATGACTCGTGACAAAGCTCTGACTCCCGAGCACGAATTCACACTGATTTCTGTTAAAGCATCAGACCCGGAGTTAGATTCAGAATTAGAGTCAGTTAAAGTTACAAACTGAATCAGAATCAGCCAATCAGGATCCGAGTCAGATTCAGAGTCAGTGTTTGAATCAGCCAATAAGAATCAGTCAGAAGGCGTTCGCGACCAGAATCGGAGGCAGTCGCGACCAGAATCGGAGGCAGTCGCGGCCAGAATCGGAGGCAGTGTTTGAATCAGCCAATAAGAATTAGTCAGAAGGCAGGCGCGACCAGAATCTGAGGCAGTCGCGACCAGAATTGGACGCAGTCGTGGCCAGAATCTGAGGCAGTCGCGGCCAGAATCGGAGGCAGTCGCGGCCAGAATCTGAGGCAGTCGCGGCCAGAATTGGAGGCAGTCGCGGCCAGAATTGGAGGCAGTCGTGGCCAGAATCGGAGGCAGGTTGAATCATCGTCAGAATCAGAATCAAAGCAAAAATCAGAGTCTAAGTCAGAATCAGCAGCTCATAATCAGAGAACAGATTACATTTTAATTTCGAGTTTATTTATTTAAGTTGATCTAAAGAGTGTGTGTGTGTGTGCACGCATTTCTTCTGAGCCTTACCACCGCCTTCACGCCAACTCCTGACCCAGTTTGATCTCCTTGTGATCAGTGTAAGGTGACTTTCTCAGTCCTGTCCCAGATGCACACAGTGAATTACAATGGGCTGTCAGCGCTCAGCGCGCTCAGTGGGTGTACAAGAGATCAGACGGTGAGAAAACAGATGGGTTGTTAAAAGTGCTAAATTGGTAACATCATTGATGCACACGCGCGCACACACACGCACACACACAACTGGACTCCACTAACTAATCTGTCTCTACTAATAGTACATCTGTGTCTGCTTTGCACCTCCTGCCTCAAAACAACACAGTGCCTCGTCATCACCTAGACAATGAACTCAAGCTGCTCCTAACTTCCACTTCTTGTTTCCATCAGGCGGCGACAACAGGCGTGACCAAAATAATCAAAGCTTGAACTGAACTCGGGCAATTACAACAGCGGCTCATTCGTTCGGGAAAGATGGAGAGGAGCTCTCGAAAAGAGAGCCGATACAGACAGCACTCATTCGACACGGAGAGGGCGACTTCGGACAACGCGACATTCTGGGGAAACGTATATAAGGTCAGAGGATGACTAAGTCGGTGTGCGCCTGCGAGACAGTAATTAGCCGTTAAACATCAGTCTGAATCCGAGCGCCGCTAACAGCATGACGGTTGTCTAAGCTAATAAGAAGATTACTGATGTAGGCTTAACGCAGCAGGACAGTGATTATATTATTATTATTATCATTATTATTACAGCTTTTAAACTTCATCACTGCATCTGATTGCAACTTTGACGCAATCAGAGAGCAGTACGCACAGCAGGAGCTTTACTGACTCACTTTAATGGTGCTAAAAATGGAACCTTTATCACATAACAGATGCTTGAATTTTTTTTTTTTTTTGCCAACAGCAATACCACAGATGCCTAACATGACGAAGTTCCAGTCACACTGGATCACATTAATGGCTGGAGATGAGAACTACCCAGAGAACACAATTTTTGTTTGACCTTCACTACAAAATAGTCTTATTGATCACCATAAATGACGGTATAAATGGTTAAACAGCTCACAGCTGTCACAATTCCATCCACTTCCATGCTCATCTGGACCTTTGTGTTCAAGGAACGTTATAAAACTACCTTTACACATTTTAGCTGAACATCCCTGCGATGAAGAATCCACACTTAAATACTGCATATAATATTACCCCTGGTTAAAAGCAATGTTAATCGCTTGGTATAACACAATCAGTCCTCGCTGAACACCACGGTCTCTACCTAGTTTCTAGGCCAAATAGCATCTCGGGGCTGCGTGGAAATGTTGCCTGACCAGAAAGACAGGAACACTAAGAGACAGATAATGAGGAAAGATTCTAATAAAATAATAATAATAATGATAATTATTATTATTATTACTCTGCTGCAAGCAGAGATGAGGGGACCAAGCAGCGTATAGTTGCCATGGAAACGTCATGTCATTTTGTCAAGGACATTGAACTCGGCTTGCGCCAAGGAATCCACCTGATTTTTGGAAATTGGGCATACGGTTCAGAAGTGACATGCATGAAAGGACCTCCGCATGTTACCTTTTGGTGGGGCTAGAGCACTGGAGGTGCAAACACGAAACTTGAAACATAAGAATCTGTCCCCAGTCAGTGTGCCAAAGTTCATAACTTTTTACCATTTATAATTCTTCTTCCGCCATAGACACCCTGGCCAGAAGCAGAACGGGAGGAATAATAATAAGAACACACGATGAGTGGCAACAAAGCTTCACTGTTCAGCCCCCAATAAGAATACAGTGTGTGTGAGGAGTGCGGAGAGCAGAAGGCACACGCTGATGACATCAGATGAAAAAAACTGCACAAATGTTCAGTCAAGAATAACAAAAAGATCCAAGAACATGTCAGACATGATAAAATGACACCGCAGTTTAGACCACCATTACCCATAATCCTGGTGGAAATAGTTCGAGGAGCCCATAAAAACCGGTTTTGAACTTAGGTTCTCAGACATGTAAGTGTGTTCTCCCCATGCATGCGTGGGTTTCCTCCGGGTGCTCCGGTTTCCTCCCACAGTCCAAAGACATGCATATTAGGT
>JAQQZX010000011.1:19430976-19445976 GCA_030068355.1 Notoglanidium maculatum
GGATTGGCTCCAGCTTCCCCGCGACCCAGACGGATAAAGCGCTATAGATAATGGATGGATGGATGGATGGATGGACATGTAAGTGGTTTAACCATGAGCTGGTCCCGACGCAGGCAACAGAGAGTCCATGATCATCTGCCAAACAGTCCTGAAATACATCTATGTTGGATTAAAGTGCTACAACCACCCAAACTGGTTTATTCATTCACATTCTTGAGGAGTTTCAGTATTCACATACCTACAAACCAAAACTACAATTACTCTCACCATTAATAATAATAATAATAATAATAATAATAATAATAATAAGACAGAACTCCATCACAGGGCTGCTCACATTCCTTCATCTCATATTAGGTGTATTGGATACAGCACTGCCTTTACTATAGTGTCCTTAGCATTTTATTACATTTTGCTGTTGTTTGTATTGTTTTATGCAAAGCGTCTTGAGACACATTTATAGAGAATGAAAGGTGCTGTATATATAACTTGTGTTTATCATTATTATTACCGCGTTATATATTCCACCAAGCGAGGAGATTTTTCCCACTGGCGAAGTTAATTCAGGCGCGCTGATGGTTTATCTCCCTTTCGCTGTGTATTCCTAAAACCAGGCAAAAGCACAAGGACGGCGTTACTTTTGGCCACTAACATGGTGGACACTGCAGTAGCCCTAGCACTGGCTAATACTTTTCTCATATCTGCACTCTTGACCCTACAGACACATCCATTTCATTAGTTCATAGTCTTGATGTAAAGGGCAGGAAGTAAGCTCTCCTGACTGTAAACTAAAGCTCGGAAAAGCCCGGAGCATTGCATCGCGTCCCAGAATTCCTGAGTAGAGCGGGAAACATGGCAGCTAGCAGAGACGATGAAGTAAAGAGCTTGTGACGTGGCGTGTGCCCAGGCACCTGATTGCTATTTCAGCTGAAAGGAGGGAAGGGAGTCTCTGAGCAATTCAGCCTGCTCTCGCCAATTGAATAATTTCATGCTTTGTCAGATTTGGGATGGACGCATTAAACATGGTGGAACGCGGGACCCAGCCAGCGGAGATCTATTGGGAGTGAGTAGGAAGTGACTTCCTAGATTACCCTAAACAGCCTCAATTAACAACTTGTCATTTGTCATGCTGCTGACTAGCGACTAGCACAAATGTGACGGCGAGAAAATCCTCAGCTGCAGAGTCTCAAGGGGAATCACGCACTACATCATCGCTCGAACACGTGGCTAACATGTCAAAGCACAGAAAATGCTCCAACATCTTTAGGTCAGGAATCACGTGATCCTCCAATAACAGCATGTTGTATACCAAAGCAACTTGCTAACGGTTCATTAAAGCGGGACACGTCATGCGTTTTAGCTGTCTATAGTCACATGATGCTGTGGAATAGCCTCAAGACACATTAGTTCATACTGCCATAATAATAGCTAGCTTGGATACGATTGATGTTCATTTGATCTTGTTTTAGTCATATTGTGTTATTTTTATGCTGTTTATATTATTAAAATAATACCATGACGACCACAATTCTGTTTAACGCTACCATTCTCGAATCTGGTTGCTAGCTAGCTAACTATCAGTCGGTAAATATTTGAGACGGGTAGTCCTGCGTTTGCATCGTCGAGTTCCCACCAGTTTATTGACGGGTAGCCGAACGTTAAACGCTCACACATTCCTGATCTTTAGCTAGGATTTTTTTTTTTTCTTCCTCATTCTCGTGGACGGTTCCTAAGCACCTTCCAGAAAATTCCACTGCTGCATTTTAAAGGCTGTAATTCATGATTTAAAGCTGAGGAAATCTCTCGTTCTCATTTCACTAAACCGTGATGGTACTGTGGTACTTTTAAGCCAGTAGGTGCTTGCTGAATTGCTGAAGTGTGTCGCACTGTCACATCCAGAACTGGAAAGAAACCTTAGTTGCTATAAAAGGCCACAGGGCAACATTGAGCAGTAGTATAATTACAATTTTCCGAAAAGCAGACCGAGCCTTGAGGGATTGCGCTTAAAAGCAAGACGGGTATGACTAAATGAACCTCGAGTGACGTCAGGTACGGCTTTGCATTGAGCAAGCGCATAAAAAAAAAAAGAGCCTTATTTTTAGCCCTAACGATTAAAAGAAACCTAAAGCTTTTAACCCATTAATTTTTTCAATTGTTTACACCCACGCATGAACATCCATTCATCTTCAAATGGCATCTTGAGATTGTAAGCCATTGATTTAACTTAAAGGGTTTCATTACATTTAATAAAGAATCGGCATTTTTCCACGACGCTTTGAAACCGCAACAAATTACGGAATGCTGATTTCGAACACGACCCTGCTTTGTATCGCGCTCTCTTTGCTGAGCACGCGAGCTGCCTGATGTGGCGGAATTGAAAAGCTGGAAAACACTTTGTCTTTGGGTCACTCCGAGGTCGTGTTACAATTAATGGGCGTTAACGATCGCCACCGGTCTGCTTATGAATATTCATGACCCTCTGAGGAAAACAGACATTATAAAGGCATTCTGTGGCAAAACAAAAAAAAAAAAAGGATTTTAAGAGTAAATGTGTTTACAACACAGACAACCAGGTACACCTAATAAACTACCTTTACAGTCTCGGAGACACTTCGCTGTGTCATCACCTGAAAACCAAATCAGTTCACACCGACTCCATCCAATACGACAGGCGTATTTGAATTCGGATGCTCTGACAGCAAAACGACAGGCCTCTCCGTGCAGCGGAAAAGCCGACGTGGCTGATGTAGGAGACGAGTGTGTGATTAAATTAGGCAGCTGTGTGGCTCGGCGATGATCCGAGAGGTCACTGTGGCTGTGAGCAAACGCCATCACTGCCTCTATCTCTATTCCTGCATCCCTCGTTTCCTCCATCCCTCGATCCATACCAAGCTGGTATTGCTATGGCAACCGATGAGGGAATAACGGCAGACAGTCTATATAAAATGAGGGGGCAGTGGGGATCAGAAGGGCTAGGGCTAGCGCTTGTGTGTGTGCTAAATGGTGACACTTACTCAGCCAGTTCCTCCAAGCTTCGGTAGACATCATCTTCGTTCAGCGCTGTGTCCTCTGATGGAAAAGGCCTAGAGAGAGAGAGCGAGAGAGAGAGAGAGAGAGAGAGAGTTCAGTTAAGGTGCCAGCTCCACTGCATCACATCCATAATTCAACAGGTGCCTTTATTTATGACCTTCTGTCTCTGGTGTGATTGACACCTGCAACAATGAGACGGATGTTTTTCGGGCATTTATCTGATTTCGGACGGCATTTAATACACACCGAGGAAAAGGTCACGGTGAGACTGAATGACACGACCCCGTGTGATAGATGATAGAGACGTGCGCGCTTTGGGTGTGTTTTCAATGAGCCCGGGTCAAGAGCTCTTGAAACGAGCTTCCAACTCTGACCTCCGTAAAGACTCCGAAATTGACGTGGATTTAACCAATCGTGTCCGTCATACAAGTCATTGTAGGATATCGGATCCCGTAACAAGCTGAAATTGGATTTGGAGACGGAAATGCAACTGGAAATGTTTACATATGAGGACACTTGGATTTTTCTTTTCTCAGGACTGATTTGATTATATTTATACTTTATTATATTCACACCGCGAAACGCGATTTGTGTGAAAAGGTTCAGTAAAAAAATGGAAAATTCAAGCTTCGTAGTTTGTAAAGAAAGTAATATCAAACTATACTAAAAAGCTCCCTTCCACAGGACGTCTGTCAGAAAGCTGCAGCTCAGGTCAGTTATCGGGGCTGGCGTTCGCGCATTCTTCTCCTGAGAGCTCATCATCTCCTGCAGCCTGAAACACAGGCCTCGTAAACTCACATGATTTAGGTGCAAGCTGTGTCAGGGTCTCTTTAATGCTCTACACTCCTCTCTCTATGTGTGTGTGTGTGTGTGTGTGTGTGTGTGTGTGTGTGTTTGCGTACACAATAAGGTTAGTAACAATGTGAGCTATCCGGATTCACGTGCAGCTTTAATGAAAGCGGCGATTAATCAGGCCTCCTCCGTTCTGCGGCTGTAATTCGATGTGGGAACGGCTGCCGTTCTGTTCGATGACCTCATCGTGATTTCCATTTCCCACATCGTCCAGCCTGGAAAAGAGTCACGCTCGTACAGAAATAAACCTCCACACAATGAGCGGGGATCTGCTTCTTCTTCTTCTTTCCCTCTCCTCTCTTTTCAGGATGACTGAGCGGCACATTGACAGCGAGACCGACACGTCAATAAGATTTCATCCAGCTGTTCTCTAAATTCAACCAAAACTTTGCTCTAAACGCCTTTGCTCTAATCATCGCCCTGTCTGTCGCGCTGCGTTTTCTTTTGTATTGTAACATGAAGCGTAAATCCCTTAGACGCCCTTCCAACCCATGATCCTTTGGAATTACAGAGCGTAATTAAGAATGTGGTGTAGACTGGACAGGAAGTGGCTAATGCGCCACAAACGCGCGCATTTCATCATCTCCGGTGTGAACTGTAGGTTAGAGAGTGTCTGTTCTAACCATCGCAGGCGTTTACACGTGCCGGACGTTCTTCGTGAATCAGAGTCGGGGGTGTGTGAGACAGAGCTAAATGAAAAGAAACAGAGTAAAGCACAAAGAGAGAGAAGTGAAGGTCCTGCTGTGAGGCTCGTGTGAATCCCAGACGAGGCGTCCAGACGACCCACCCATAAATAAGAGCATGAATAAACGTCTGCTTTCCGTCCCGGTCAAACCAGCATATGCGGACGGGAAGCTGGAAAACGCACCAGCAAAGATATATACGCATACGCATACGCATGCAAATACAGCTGAGCTCTTCATTTGCTAATTAAAGAGGTTTATAATTACTGCCGTGGAGGATGAATAAATAATTGCGCTATTGCTCTGGGCTGCCAGTCAAATCAAATCATCCCCATATCGGCTTAGCAATAAAACGTACGAGCGCGCTGGAGATTAAGACGCTCGTCTGAACCTGATGTTTGGTTCCGACGTGAGATTTTCACGGGGACAGAATATCGAGTTGTTATGGCATCTTTGCAAACCAGTCACAAACAGATGTTCGTCTCTCGCAGAAGCATACCGTCGAGAACACGTTTTCAATTCCATGCCACACTTTCACACTGTCGGTATTTATCACGTTGTCGTTTTTGAAAGGAAAAGACCTGACCATAAGTCTTCCCGTCGACGACGCGCTCGTTTCCTGTTTCCCCGGCGTCATTTTTCATTCCGCTTTCTCTTTTGACGCACTTCTGTAATATCTGGTAATATCGCTAAACTCGGATCGTGGCGGATTCGGCGGAGTCGTTATCCACGCGTCGGTCTCTGAACACTTCGATGATTTCGATTCCAGACCCGTCCATGAGCTCCACGTGAAAGAACGCACTTTAATCGTGAGCCACCAAAATGAATGATGACGGGATGCCGCAGGAGCCGTCCGTGCATTTTTAATTCCTCAGCCGTCTCTGCGCTTTACTGAACAGGAAGCAGAAGACTTCTGTTATTACGGGCTTCCAGATCATACGATTCAACTCTCACTGAAGCCGCTCTCCGTTTTCAATTGTTCCACTGAATCTTTGAATTCTTAAGACAATAATTGCGGATTTGGCGATACTGACGGATCTGCTATGATGCGATACGACACGGGTTTGAATTCTTAAGGTGAAGATTCGGTGTACGGCAACACCAAGGAATCTGCGATGATATGAAATGACCCGACGTGACTTCAGTCCCGGGTCTGCGTCCACGTGCCGCAATACAATTTTGATACTTAAGGCAACGATTCGATATTTAATCAGACTGAGTTTGTGCCAACGTCTACAATGACATTTCGATTCGATGAGCATTCGGAAAGCATTCGACACTTAAACTAATTGGATTACTTGGGGAACAAATCTAATCTTTTCAGCTTGACGTTATTTGTTTGTAAGGAGCAACTGTGGCATGGTTCGTCATCATCGTCCCTGTGTCACTGCTCTGCTCGATGCAACCACCCGCCATCTGGTCTAAAGAAGGAAAAAAAACACCTGGGCATACAGTCACACACACACACACACACACACACACACACACACACACACACACACACACACACACAGGGCTCACAGAATCCTTCGGCGAGGAATCTGTGCCACATTGAAATAAGCAGAGCGTGACGAGCTGTTCTGCTCCTGCGCGGAGTCATCTGATGAAACGCTACATCATACAGAGCTGATGCTTGCATACGGCTCTAGAAATCACGTGAACATCATGATTAGCTAATGCGCACGTCACTGAATGCGTACTCCGTACGAGCGCACTCCTGCTCGGGCGAGATGGGTTAAATAACAGCAGCTCGGACTGTAGCTTACATTCTAATTATAGGCTCGTATTAACGCGCGCCGTCTAATACGTCGTTGTTTCTATAGTAACAACACGAACACATTAAAAAACATGTTATGTAAACGTTTGTGTAAGGAGATGTTGGTCAGCCGTTCTGGCGAAGGAACGACCTAAACTCGCCTTCGCGGCTAGAAGCGGAGAAATGGTGTGTTTATTAATGTACAAACTGCTGAGAAAGAGTAATCGGCTTTGTACGCCTCGGCGCCTTGTTGATTATTTTCCTAAAACAACACACGCCCGAGTGTTTCCATCCTTACTAATGATCGCCAACAAGTTCAGTTGCGACGAAGGATTTCTGAAAGATCTGATATTTTGCTCTTCGGTTTAGTATTGTTTTTCCCCTCGCTTTATTATTATTATTCTGTTGTGTCCCGAGCTCAGGACGTCTCACTCGGTCGGACTCCAGGTCATCACAGATCAACCGTCCTATAATGATCCTGATGAGATGCATCAAACTCGTGCAGGGTTTAATTAGACTGGGTGCGCACGTCGGTCTCGATCCAATTTCACGTCTGGGTTTTTATCTCTTGGAAACAGATACTCTCTGCCCGTTTAGGACGCGGCAGTAGTGGCGAGCTCTCCGAGCTCTTTCTGTCATTTCTTTGCGCCGTGGCTGTGCGCGCAGTGGAGCGAACAGAAGCTGTCTCGCGTGAGTCAGAGCTAATGTTTGCTTCATTGGAAATGTGGAAAGTGATTCTTTTTTTTTTTTTTTTTTTCTCTCTCCTTTTTTTTAAAAAATCTAATTAAAACTGCCTGAAAAGCGTTTTCTCGAACACAACCCCAGATTCATTAATAGATGGGCATCAGAAGAAGAGCCTGGTTTTGTGCTGGTTTAAAACAATAGCATTAGATAAAATATTGGGGTCGTGGCGTGGGAGCACGTGTTTAATTTGGATAATGAGCATGACCAAGGCCAATTCTGTGCCCCGAGGCACATCTCTCTCTCTCTCTCTCGCTCTCTCGCTCTGTCCTTTCAGTCTTGCTCTTTCCACTTTCCCATCTCGGTGTCTCACACGATCGCTTTCTCGATATGTACGCCATATCGTTTTTCTTAACACCAAGCCACTAAAAGTGTGAAATTATCGATCTGGGTAAAATCGATTCTCTGAAATGTGGAGGCTTTCAAACTAACTGATGGTGACAGTTTAACTAGAGGAAGAAAAGTAGACGAAGAGTAGATCTCAATACGCAATCTTTATCATGGCTGTGTGTTTATTTAGCGTTTACAGTTGGGGACGTGCTGTTACAGGAAACCGATCAACGACGAGGTGGTGTGATGAAGCAGGAATCCTGTTTCCACCCTATAACAGGACGGGAAGTGTTTTATTCCTCTTACATTACTAATTAACGACAGTTTAATACAAGTTAGCTCATGCTGCTCTCGTGAAACCACAGTCCTGACGACGTTCCTGACCCTGGCGACTCCTTTTATTCCTTTATGGGGAGCATCTGCAATACAAGTCTCCATTTCAAGCTAGCGCGTGTGAAAGGAAGTGATCAGCCGTGACGTGTTTCTGTCGCCTGGGCGTTTTTCAAAACATTCATAACAATAAAAGATGCAAAGGTTTATAGAGAGTATGCAAAAGGAGAAGAATGAACCGTGTTGAGGCTGGAATTCATGGTGTCAGTGAGACGTTTTTATAAAATCGCTAAGCATGACCAGCTCCATGATCCAGCTCGCGGAACAAGCGAGAAGCGCGTGACCTTTCAGACGAGGCAGGACTGCAGGCCCTGGGTGCTTTGAGAACTCGTCCCTGTCCATGGCTCATTTATATAAAGTGTTTTTACACGGACATGTCAATCTCGACATAAATGCGTGAAGATGCAGGGATGTGATGAACGTGGCAGAGTGAAAAGAAAGTGGCAAAAAGTGGAGAAAATTGAGGAGAAGTGACACATTTCTGTTCGCGGCAATCTTTTCCATTTCGCCTTTTCTAAAGCAAGATCTTTCTATAGCTTTCTAAAGCAAGGACATGCTTTCTCTCTCTCTCGCTGTCTGTCTGTCTCTCGCTCAATCTCTGTCTGTCTGTCTCTCTTTCGCTCAATCTCTGTCTGTCTGTCTCTCTCTCGCTCAATGTCTGTCCGTCTCTCGCTCAATCTCTGTCTGTCTGTCTGTCTCACTCACTCTCTGTCTGTCTGACTGTCTCTCTCTCTCTCTTATTCAATCTCTGTCTGTCTGATTGTCTGTCTCTCTCTCTCATTCAATCTCTGTCTGTCTGTCTCTCTCTTGCTCACTCTCTGTCTGTCTCTCTCGCTCACTTGGTCTGTCTGTCTGTCTCTCTCTCTCACTCTGTCTGTCTCTCGCTCAGTCTCTGTCTGTCTCTCGCTCAGTCTCTGTCTGTCTGTCTGTCTGTCTCTCTGTCTCTCGCTCAGTCTCTGTCGGTCGGTCGGTCGGTCTGTCTGTCTGTGTCTGTCTGTCTGTCACTCGCTCAGTCTCTGTCTGTCTGTCTGTCTGTCTCTCGCTCAGTCTCTGTCGGTCTGTCTGTCTGTCTCTCGCTCAGTCTCTGTCGGTCTGTCTGTCTCTCGCTCAGTGTCTGACTGACTGACTGACTGACTGACTGACTCACTGACTGACTGACTGACTGACTGACTGACTGACTCACTGTCTGTCTGTCTGTCTGTCTGACATGCACACACCCCTCTATAACAAACTGGAGACAGATAATATGATTCATTATCCAGATGTGGACTCCAGATGTCATGTTGCAATAAAATAAAAGTCTGGTTTTGACTTCAGGTTAGATAAGAATATAAAGCAGAACAAAACCATTTAAAACCATTTGTTAACTTCCATCCAAAAATGACCAGAGTGTAAAAGTTAAACCAACAATCAGGACTACGTGCTGCGTCGCGGTGACCTCGACATGAAGGACGCAACTCTATAAGGAAGCAGCTCGACGCTTTACTGGCAAATCTCATCGCTGAAAAAAAACGATTCTTGCATTAATGTCCTGCTTGAATCACCTGTTTCTACGGGTCATCCATTATAGATCATGTTAGAAAACATTTTACCTGCTGCAAATTCACCCCATGAAATGTTTCTAAGTCACATGTTTAACAACAAGCTGCATCAGTCAGATTTCCTGAAGAGCGTGAGAAGAAGAAAAGTTCTCTTTTGCTAATTTTCAATAATGTTTCAATCTTGACCAGTGACATCACTTTGAAAGCAGAACGCCGTCGCCCAAATTATAGCTCGACAGTCAATTATTGATCAAATAAAAATCTTTTTTCGACGTAAATTGTTCCAACGTCCTCGTGTCATTGGCACGGATGCTAGTTAACCACGCTGTGCTAAATCTAGGCTAAACGCCGCTACTCATTTAAGAGGAAAGTACATCCTGCCAGCAAACAGACCTTGTATAAATAAGATAAAACAGGTCAAAAAGGTCAATAAGATAGGTCAATACATGAACATGGTCTTAGCTGTAACTGCTGCATGCTACAGTGGTTAAACAGCACCACAATCAAGCATTAGTGACCTGCAGCACCACAGGGAACACCGAGCGGCTCAGTGGCTGCATCTCACTTCTTGCTCCTGTCACGCAAAAATACACCACAGCAAGGTGACGCGCGTTGGCGTCTCTATAATTAGCACACGCTTCTCCTAACAGCAGCAGCTCTGACTCGGCTGGGCGTGTCGTCGAATAGCTTATCAGCGAAAGATATGTTGTGGTGCACCTAACAGCAGTTCAAGCTAGTAAGTCGGCCTGCAGTCAGTGGTGTGAGATATGAAACAGGAAACCCTGCAGGATGAGAGGACGGTCACGGCTCAGCACATGCACACAGATGCAGGCGTAGAGGGCAGAGCGAAACGTAACTCATCACTCGCCTCGTCGATAGGCTTCAGCGCCTAATCAATTAACAAGCTGGGGAATAATGATGATGTACCGGCTCAAACCAAATAACTACAGATCGACGAATAGACACCGGGTCAACGGTCAACAGGATGGATTCGGTGTAAACCAGGGGTTTGACCCCGAGTGCCTGCTGTATCGCTTTGTTTGCTTTATTCATTTATGGTACAAAAATCGCTGTATAAATACGGTAGTATTTTGTTCGGTACTATTTTGAAATGTTACTGCGAGTCGCATGAGAATTACTCGAATGCTATTTCAGCCTTCTTCACATTGCACTACCATAAGAGTTCAACAATAGAATGGACAAAATGTCTCCATCCCTCTACCTCCGCTAGTTCCTCGACAACAATTACAGTTTAAATTGAACGTAAATTGAGCTTGAGAACAATTACGAACCTTGTTCTTTTCTTGCTTTTAGGCAGAAATCTGAAATAAGATTTCAGACGTCACTGTACGGTAACAGCGAGCTAGTGGGCGTTCTTGGCTTAACCATGGTTACAGTGGCGGTGCCATTCTACCACCACGGCATCCGTACAAGCCGGCTACAGGATATACGCACCCATTTGGACACAGCTCAGATGTCTTCCCCCAAAAACTAAACATTCCGGAGAGAAATGTTTGTGTATAAGATGCATCACTGTTGGTGACGCACACTGAGCCTAAAACAACGTTTTGCTCTTCACCATTTCTGCTGCTGCTTTGATATCCTGAAATAGAACAGCGAAAACATCTGCGCTGTTATGTTTCTGGACAAATCAAACACGTGATACCCGTAAGCGCGCAGTCGGAACCGCCGCCTGAACAAATACGTGGAACCAAAGACCGTGGGTAACGCTTCACAGTCGGGAGGGAGATATTCAGTCTCCATGGTAAACAGCAATTTTGCTTTGCATCTCATTTGCATACAGTTTACTTCGCTTTGTTAGTGCCGCTGGCCCCGCCCACTTCTCTTCATCGCTAACAGCTGGGAGGAATTGCTGGCCTCCTTGTTGCATTTCTGCCAGAGTGATCACAGTGCTTCTACATGAAGTAATAATAGTACTGTTTCCTTTATGTGAAACTACACTACTATTACAGACAGTATGAAATGGGACTCATTTACTTCATAATGCATCTGAAAGAAAGAAAGAATAAAAGATCTGTCTCATCACTCTTGGCTGACTGTTTATAGGCTTCAGAGCAAAGGTTTATGATGCTAATGCTGCAGTGGAGGGATGAATATGGATCATCTTACATTAATATTAATTTATTTAGCAACTACTGCCTACATAAAAATATAATATAGCTTCAAGCAGCGACTGGCGGGCCCAAACACCGAAGGTGCAGCGGTGTCCATTTCATGAGCCAGTGTTGGCATGCTGAAACACTTCCTGCTCCTGAAACACTTCCTGTTTGTGCTGTGTTACATGTTAATCGATAAACACTGTTTAAGATATCAAACACCCCTTCACAGTTTAGCATTTGAGATCTCATTTGGTTGCAATCTGCAGCCCTAGGTGGAGTCTTTGAAAGTTTGTCACCAGACAAAACATACAAAATCTAAAATGGCTTTTGACTTCCTGTCGAGTGGGTGTGAACATGAAATTTGCTTGTCTTAAGAAGACCCATGTGACTCCCAAATGTGGTGTATGTAAGTGAAACTGGACGCTCATATTTAAGGAAAATGTTAAAGACTGTGCTAGTGATGCCCCGGGCCACGCCCAGATCAAACTTCCTGTCAGTCAATGGATGTGATCGTGAAATTCTATTGTCTTAAGAAGGCCTATATGACTACCAAATTTGGTGCATGTAGGGTGAAACTCGACTTCAAGGGTTGTAAAACGCTGTCTTGCCTCTGGACAATGCCGAGATCCAAGCTTAGGTTAGAACCTGATGACCATTTACGACGTTTCATGAGGTTCTGACATTGCTAAGCACCTCAGAAATGTTGAAAAATAATAAACAAGACAAAAAACATGAAGGTCCTTTGCAGTCTTGGTGCTTGGACTCTAACTGTACCAATGCATAAGTTTCATCTCATCAAGAAAACATGGAAAGTCCCTTTTTCAGAGACTGTTTTCAATTAATGACTTAAGCTGACCACTTGCTCTCTGACGAACAATTAAGCCACACCTTTGACCTGCGATGTAATCATTAACTGCCTCATAATGAACATACATCATTTCTCCCAGGCATGAAGGCATCTCTGACAAATTCTATACAAGTGGCAGTTCTAGTCCAATTCCTGACTAACCTACCAAAAGAACATTCTAGTATCGCTCAGAAATACAGGGAGACACTTCGACAGGATACTGTATGCAGAGAAAGAGGCTCCTTCAGTAAAATGTCAGAAGAACACAGCACATTTCAGTGCCACAAATAAACCCTGAGGGTCACGCCAGGCCACAGACTCCACAACCACTACAAGCACCGACGCTCGGCGCTCTCAGAACCTTGGCACGATGCGACAGGACACAAAGCTGCCTTTCTCCTAACTCTCTCACACGATGAGTGTTCGCTGAATCAGCCTGCGCTCCGAGTGCTCTTAAAACACACAGGGAACGTTGCAGAGGGTAAATTTGACTTGCATTAGTCACAGACTGCTTTATCTGCCAAGTCACATTCAGGGAGCTTTCCTGCTACGTTTACAGGCATTGCAGTTGCAGAGACACTCTCAGAAGTTCCACATCTCTGCTTAAAGAAACACTCCACTTTCTCGCTAATAGGTGAACATCCTGGTACATCCAGTGATCACATCAAAGTTACTGGCAACTAACCAGGAAGTTGCTCTGCTCTATCCTATTCAGCTTTCAGCTTGTTGAGGCCAGTTAGTGATTTAGACACCCCTCTGTGTGTGCGTGTGTGTGTGTGTTATGACGGCGTTAGCTAATGCTATCCCCCATCTTCACTGCTCACTTCCCCTCGGGTCTAATGGGCCGCTCCATCAGCTCATTACCCTGCCGGATAAAAGGCTTTATTTGTGGAGAGTGTGCACGTAAAGACACACAAACAGAGCCCACCGCGTCCCCGAGGGCCTCGGAGGCTCACTGCACAGCTGAAGCCGACCCACAGCTTGAGCCCACATGCTGCTCCTGGAGCCAGACACCATCTTAAAGCTCTCATATGAAAAGGCACCTGAGCCTAGAGCTGGGAACGAACGACACAAACCTGGGAGAAGAAAGCAAAGCCAAGATGTGGAGTGGAGTGGAGTGGAAATTTACCTGATGCCTTTGATCTGAGCAATGCTGTGGTGAGAGATTCTGGACAGCGCCGAGATCACCTGTGGAAAACACAAGAAGATTGGCTTAGCGATGACGTGAGACGCAAGCAAGGGATAATACACACTGTATACGCTACCACGGGGAAAATAATCAGCGATGGAGCTGGGGACAAAATATAAAGCCATTATTTATATTTATTAAAGAATGATGTCCATTTTTTTATCCATTTAATGCAAATGACATTACTGCGGCTATAAACAGTCACTCCTCTCTAGCCTCGCCCGGTCATGTTACCAAAAGCAAAACACAAAGTGAAAAGACGTTGGAAAGCTTTACTGTTACTGGAGACTCGTTAAAACCATTACTCCACACCTTCTGACCAATCAGGAGTGAATATTCAGCATCGCTATGGTGTAATGAATCGTATTAAAGCTTGGCAGACATAAGGTGACAAAAGCATATAGTTCTAAATCCCCACATGCTGTTTCTCGGGGATTCACAGCGTCGTCTTCTGCTTTCTCTCTCGGAGCTTCCTGTGCATTAGCAGTGGCTATCAGGGTTAAACACACAGCGCACTCAAACCCAGTGTATGCCAGTCATGAGTCACATGCGAGTTGGCTCATTGCTGGAGACACTACGGGTTTCCAGATGGTGTGATCAAGAGCTCTGGGAGTGTTTTGTAGAGCCACACACACAAACACACATGCGCACACACACACAATTATAATCACGTAACACTGGAACGGCTTTTGTCTTGCCTCATTACATGCTTATAGAAGCATTAAACCCTCTGCCATGTTGACACCAGCTGCCCGTCAGCCTTAGTGAGCGTATGTGTGTGTGTGTGTGTGTGTGTGTGTGTGTGTGTGTGTGTGTGTGTGTGTGTGGTGACTGTCTCTCTAAGCAGGTGTACCCCCTCTCAGCTTGGCTATATACACCGACTCGGTGCTCTTGCTGCCGTGAAGGTGACTCCATAAATGAGAATGAGCTCTAATGAGAGCCATCACATCTTGAAGCGTCTCTCTTAGACGCCGTCTTCATTTCACACACCGTTTACACGCGGTCATATCGCTTCTTCATAACTTTCATATGCTCAAAGAGAGCTGGCGTTTCGAGGCAGGGGAGATGATATGGAAAAATAGGATATCGTGATACTTGAAGATTTCTTTCATAATGCAAAGCATGTTTACTCTTTTACTGTGGGTATACATGGATTAAGCACAACATGCGCGTGACATAGAAATAAGAAACATGTTTAATGAAAAAAAAAAAGTCACTCGTACAGCACCTGTCCCCTGTCCGTCCCCGGCACCCGTCCCCTGTTCATCCCAGCACCTGCCCGTCCCCGGCGCCCGTCCCCTGCCCGTCCCCGTCCCCTGCCCGTCCCCGGCACCCGTCCCCTGTTCATCCCAGCACCTGCCCGTCCCCGGCACCCGTCCCCTGCCCGTCCCCGTCCCCTGCCTGTCCCCGGCACCTGCCCGTCCCCGGCACCTGCCCGTCCCCTGCCCGTCCCCGGCACCTGCCCGTCCCCTGTCCGTCCCCGGCACCGGGCCCCGGCCCCCGTCCCCTGTCCGTCCCCGG
>JAQQZX010000011.1:19446076-19471697 GCA_030068355.1 Notoglanidium maculatum
CCCGTCCCCGGCACCTGCCCGTCCCCTGTCCGTCCCCGGCACCTGTCCCCGGCACCCGTCCCCTGTCCGTCCCCGGCACCCGTCCCCTGTCCGTCCCCGGCACCCGTCCCCTGTCCGTCAGGGGGTCAGTCATTCGGACAGTCGTCAAGTCAGTCGATCAGTTGGTCAGTCTGTCAACCAATCAATCAGTCTGTCAGTCCTCCAGGGAGTCAAGTCCATTACTCACTCAGTCCATCAGTCAGCCCAATCGAAGTCTGTCAGTTGTCCATCAAGCAGTGGTTTATAAAAATAGAAATGCTTGTAAAATAGAAAGGCCACAATTTAAAAAATAATCAGTCATTTTGTCTGTCCATCCATCAGTCGGGCTGTCAGTAAATCAAATGTATAAAAGAACTAAAGGGGAAACAGATGACCCATTATATTACTTGTTCATCTAATTAAAAATGGAGTTGATTGACTTTGTAGAAGTACTCATGGTACTCATGGTACTCTAACAAAAGCATACTGTAGCAATTTCTTCCAATGCTGTTTAATACCGACACCCGGTAAAAGACCAGAATCGTTTTAATGGCCATTTCTACCAGAAAGCTACAGAAATAAACTTGACTTTGCATCTTATTCCACCACCTGCTCCTCACGAACCTATAGTTCTGTCTCAGCCTGCGGATTTTCTCATGCAGCCCAGCTGAGGATGAATGAAGCATTTAGGATCAATAGCACTGCGTTACTCTGAATGCTTGCGTTTGTCAGCCTTCTGTCTCGCCCCTTCATGCACCACCAGCTAATGGGTATAAATATTAATGGAGCCTCAGCGTGGAGACACCAGCGCTGCCCGGCTGAGTTATAGACCACCGATGCAGCTTTTCATCACTCTCTCTCGCTCTCTGTTTCTCTCTCACACATCGCTCTGTTTGCAATGAATCTCAGCTCACCTGTCCCTCTTTCTCATGCTATAGCGCTCTTATCCCTCACTTTTTCCTCTTTTTTCCCCCATTCTTCAGTCATCACTCAGGTCAGGTCAGAACTTTCGTTATTATTGATTTTCCTCTCATCTCAGTGGCGCTCCCTGAGGAGCGGCCAGTCACAGCCGGAAGGAAACACATGGCCTCCGTCACCTCTCACACACAAAGCAGATCAAACACAATAACTGATTTAGAGGAAAGGAGGAGAAAATATTACACTCCGTGGGGACACAGGTGATCCCTGCATCACACAACAGCAGGAGATGGAGGGTTTGAGAAGCAGAGACAAGGAGAGAGAGAGTGAGAGCGAGAGAGAGAGCGAGCGAGAGCGAGAGAGAGAGCGAGCGAGCGAGAGAGAGAGCGAGCGAGAGAGAAATCATCTCCTGATGATGCTTCAGTCAGAAATAAGAAGAGAATAAAAGACAAACAAGAAGAGAGAGAAAAAATGTGAAGAGAAAAAGAGAAGGGGAGGAAAAAGAGGAGAGGAGAGGAGAGAAGATGAGGTGAATATTAAGACAGAGGAACAGACAATAGGATAAGAGAAACCTCAGAGACGAGGGATGCCACAATATGAAGCCAGAAAGGATAAGAAAAGACAGATAAACAGACAGATAGACTTTTATTGACATGAGAAATTTGCACTTCAGGAGCCAAAGAACACAGGACATTGAATACACAGAATAAATCACCTCATTACTACACATATTTACACACAAATAAATAAACGAGGAGAGGAGAGGAGACCGGGACAAGATGAAATAAATGAGACACCATCGTGAGAGCATTCCCAATCATCACCACGTCACCACCGTCTACAGTGAACGCAAAATCCACAAACGACGCTGAATCCCAGCCTCAGAGCCGAGCTGTGCATGAGCAGCGAGACCTCCCGGAGCAGTGAGTGAGTAAATGAGATGGAGCCCGGCTCCAGTTAATAAGAGGACTCGGTGCTGGGAGACGTGAGAAACGTGAGAACAGATGGTTGTGTGAAGAGTCGCACAGTCCCTAACTTCATTAATAATCCACCTGATGAGATGCCACCAAGCTCAAACCAGCACAGAGCCTCTGCCTTTAACTAACCACACACACACACACACGCACACACACACAGAGAGACAGAAAATAACGACCTTGACTCGGCTGAAGTAATGCTAACTCCCAGCACTCGTTCATCAAGTGTGTGCTCTCCTGTGCAGCAGGGTTCCTCTGTGATCAGTAGAGGAACAGCACCAGGGAGACAGCAGTTTTTGGTCAATGACATGCAGAGGCATGTTGAGAGTCAGGGATGGAGAAATACTAAATGATTTTAGACCAGAACGAGAAGAGCAAGAGGTGGTGCTGCCCTGACAAGGTGGTAGTTATACACAGAAGCAAAGAAACCTTCAGTGAGCTGAGCAAAATGCACTTTTCTCACTACCGTACATTTCACAAGCAAAATTTCACCTTGGGTTCAATATCTCGGTGTAGAGAACGGACAACATGAAAACGGATATATTTAAAGGATGAATGGACAGAGAAGAGGATTGATCCATTCTGCCTGTGTCAAATTCAAAACAGGTTCAGAGTCCAGCCAAAAGTGGCAACAAAACATAACCACTTCAAACGGTCCTATTTATTGCTACAAGCTAATGGTCAAATATTAAAAGTAACTGTTGTCACCATTTGGGAACAGCTTTACTGTTACAAAGCCCTGCGACTGGAGACTCCTTCCAAAATTGTTTTTTTATTTGCTTATTGTTAGGCTTAAAATTATGGATAGAAAAAAAATCCCACCATACAAGTTGAACTAGTTTGAAACTGCATAAAGTTTATGCTAGACTTGGGTCACAACAAAACAACAGTCACCTGTCAATTTAAACAAAAAAACGAAGACTCCAACACGGCATCCTGCTCATCGTCTTCTCAGCGCCTTTATGATGCAGGGTTATGCGCGGTCTCTCGGAGCGAGAGGTCATGTGGAGGTAACGCGATTCCTTCTTGCCATTTTCTGAGCGAAGAAAAATGGAAGTGCACCCTCAACACTTCTCCCCCTTCCTTCTACAGCCCTGAGGGTCAAAGAAAGAAGGAAGGGAGTCGATGATTTCCTTTTTTAAAAAAGGAAAAGAGTCCTCTTGCATCCAGGGCTGTAGATCTCACAAGTAATCAAGGTGTGTTAAGACTAAAAGAGAGGATGGGGGGGGGGGGGGTTAGGCTGAACAATCCAGATCTGCAAACGTATCACTGTCAGTTCTGGGATACAACGGTAGCTGTGATCGAATGAAAAGTTGATTTGTAGCTTGTGCCTGCGTAACTCAGAGGACGTCAAACATTTGATTTTTTTCGACAGTCTAGAAGACGCATGTTGATCAATGCGTGAAATCTGGTCTCGTCAACGACCAATGAAAACTGCGAAATACAGGAAGTAGATTTTAAAAACCTAAAACAGGAAACATGATCATCACATCCATATGTGGTTCTTCTCCAAACTGCTGCCGCAAAGTTCTATACACAATTACTGTACATAGAATGTCTTCGTACGCTGCACCATTATAATTTCCCTTCAGTGGAGCTAAGAGGCCCAAACCTGTTCCAGCGTGACAATGCCCCTGTGCACAAAGCCAGCTCCATGCAGTTTGCCAAAGCTGGAGTGGAAGAACTTGAGTGTCCTGCTCTCAACCCTACTGAACTGGAACACCGACTGCACCTCAGGCCTCCTCGCCTGACATCAGAACCTGACCTGTGTCTGAATGATCACAAATCACCGCCATGCTCCAAAATCTAGTGGAAAGCCTTCTCAGAAGAAAGGAGTGGAGCTTATTATAACAGCAAAGGGGACTCAATCTGAAATGGGATGTTCAATAAGCACATTTTGGTTTGATGGTCAGGGGTGCACAAACTATTAGCCATACGGTGTAGATTGAGTGGTGGCAGAATTAATACACCAATACAATGAGAAGCTGAACGACCGCGTCTACACGAACAAAGAAAAGGCGTCATTGGGGGGAGTACGTCGGAGTCCGGTTTTGTGTCGCGATCGCCGTCTCTTGGCAATGCAAAATTGTACATTTTCATATTTTCCAAAAAAATCCAGTTGTCTAAAAATCAAGAAAGAAAATCAGTTGTAACGTCTTCAGTGCCAAGTGTGATAATCTCTTGGCATTTTAAAAGTCGTCATGTTATTTATAAAACGTTAAACACACAATCCCTCCTTTGTGCATTCCTAATTTCCGAGAACAATTCACATACGCTTAGGAAATTGGCTGCCGAAGCTGAATAAACGATCCTCGCTGTGTGTGGCTTTTTAGAAAAGTGTGAAACTCCAGCACAAGTGCTTGCTGCAATTAGAGCAAACTTCCATCTGAAAGCTATTACATCATTACGCCACGGCTTGCGGTCACCACTTCGCAGGTTTCCCAAAACAGCGGCGGTTCCAGAGAAAGTGGGTGTTCACTGTGGACCAGTGGCATTCTCACACTGCTCGCTTGTCACCTACCTGATCCGGTTTGAAAACGACGTAGCAAACCGCTGCTGACTCAGATGTTTGTGCCGCCCCTAGAGCTGCGATATTGTGCAATGAAACGTTTAACACACCTATTACCGGCTCGGCCTATAAATACGTGAGGTGCTTCAGGGTGAAGAAAAAAGCACTTGAGAAAATAATGAAAACAGAATGCATGAAATCGGCTTGAGTTATTTTGGTGACATATAATTCAAGCAGCAGGAGGTGGCTTTCATGAACCTGCCAATCCAAACTGATTGTGGTCGAAGCAGTGGAAAGAGCCTGTGGATTTGATGTCAATATACCCAGAGAGGGATGGCTTTTGTCTTGTAAGCAGCTCTAATCCTTATAGAAATGTAGTAATATGTTTCTGTGCCCTGATACTGGTGCATGAAGTCGGCCATTTTGGTTACTGGCTCACCTCCAGATTAGCCACCTAATTATTCATCGTTGACAATTTGTTTCATGGTTTAAATCCCATAATGTGATATATACGATATTCAATTAGCCCACCCTGCTTTTGATTAACTTTATTTCCCAAACGCAAAATCATTATCTGGTCTTTTATGGTGCCCAGAGTTTCGAATCAGTCCCGTACAGCGATCTGGGTTAGCATGCATAAATCGTATTCGATCTAATTAAGTCGTAAATTATTCTTTCTTTTCAAGCCATAAAAATGATAACTGACCGAACAACGGTGCATCCTGCCAAACATTCCCATTACTCCAGCTAAGTGCTTGTTGATGTTAATTTGTTGCAGCAGGCTTTCTAAAATGGACACGTTAGAGACGAGAACAGACCTTCGGCACGACCTGTACTGCTTGAGCAGATCGACAAAGCACGTCTTATTTTGCTCAGACTTTCGGAATCATGCGATGTCTTATTCCATCTAACCAAGTCATAAATTATCGTTTATTTTCAAGCCGTAAAAAGAAAAAAACAGAGCTACCGATGGCGCTGAACATTCCCAATACTGCGGTGAGTAGCAGATGCTGTTGTTTCCGACCACGTGCTCGTTGTTGCTAATTTGTTCAAGCGGGTTATGCAGATTTAAAAAACACCCAACGTGACGAGCAAAACAGTTGCTGTCGTAAAAGGATTATACTGCCTGTCGTAGAGGTCTGCTAAACAGAAACTGATTCTACATGCAAAGAGAATCAGGCTGAGCTTATAAAAGCAAACGACGTAACATGAACATATTGGATATGTGGGTGTGTGTGTGTGCATAAAAGATGATTCTGCTTTTGGCAGGCAGTGCGATGTGTAGCAGATCCAGTGGGAGGACGCGCTGGCTGTGTTTGCAAGAATAGAAAAACTTGCCGGATTGTATGCCGATGATACAGTCAAGATGTGCCTTTACTTTTATAGGTCTCTGTGGAAATAGTGGAAGGAAGGAAGGCTGCTATTAACAAGCGGTACGCTGACTGCAGCTAGACCCAGGTGAAAGGATTCCCCTGATCTCCAAGTCATATTCCTCTGCTTGGTTCTTATCAACCCAGTGCAATGTGAGTCTGACCACAAAGACGACATATGGGATTAGAGGGATAATCCGGAAAAGCAATGGAGGTCTGCGTCTCTCTGCAGAGGAAGATAAGCGTGATGGAAAGGACAAGAACGCAAAATGCAGGCGTGCCCTGGGACACGTGGTGTTCTCAAGGCTGTACTGCCCCACTGGTGATCATCTGAGCTTCTTCCTTCTCCCCCTGCTCAGCCAAGGAAAACATACAGAATAACATCAAACTTCGTCCATATGAACAAGATTCAAGATGCGGCCTGTGGATCTCTCGCATTCTTTCCACACTTTCACATTTGGCGCAAATGCTTAGCGCTGTGCCTTCTGGGCTAGGTGTCTTCTGTACAGTTTAAACACGATGGTCTAAAAGCAATCTACAATCATTAATGAGAGGAGTATGAGAAAGACTACAAACCATGAAAAGCATAATAAACGAATCACGAGTAAAACAAGAACGATTTTTGAACCTGGATTTAAAAGTCTTGCTGAGAGAGCCTTCTTAATGATTTCGAGAATGTTATTCTAGTGTCCCAGCTTTTTACTGTAGGGATGATGTCTTATATCTTAAGATATATCTTGTATATAAAAAATACACACCGACTAATCCCAAAGACTAACAGCAGACTTCCCTCAGTTATGCAAAGTGCTCAGGATGGGATACGCTGCTTCAAAAGATCAGAAAGTTAGTCAGTGCCAAAACATTCAGAGCTTTAAGCAGGACTTGGTAGTCAATGTGGTCCAAGGTCTTTACTGTTGCCTAAGGCTCAAGGGACTCGACACTGCTTGCTTATATCCGAAAACAGTTCAGCATTTTTTAGGACTTACCTTCTGTGAAAGCTCCAGGAGCTGTTATTGTTTGCTTACTCTGGTAGCCACACACGTTTACTCACAAACTCACTGGAATCATGACTAGCTACTAGGGTAGTTTGCTTGCTAAAAGGTTCTAGTATCGTGTCTAAGCAGACGTCACCCCGGTCAGCCAGGAGCGCTTCATTGCAAAGCACGCCAAGACTTAGCAGCAGGATAATATCACTGTTCTTCACATATTAGCGCATGCTGAGATGATTTTGAACATTATGCCCATTTTTACATCAAATCATCATTAGATTCAATTTGTCTTCATATGAGCAATTAGTATTAATCACAAGAGTCTTTCATCTCCTAGAAAGATCACATTGGAATGCTCACTGGTCCCATATAAGGGCAGTTACCGTTAATCTCCATAAAATGGAGGATATTACAAAATAATTACGTTAGCTAGGCTTGGGTTTCTCTGCACAGAGCCTGAACGGCCATGCGAGAGGATTTACACAGCACACAGAAGATAAAAGCCATAAATTCTGTCACTCTATTTGATTTTCTCATGGCTTCTTTCAGTATGTTATATATAATGTATGTGTGTGTGTGTGTGTGTGTGTGTGTGTGTAGCGTGGGCCAGATGATACCCTGCAGGAGGTCTCGGTGGCGACTATTAAAGTGACAACAGGACAAAGGGCCTCCATTAAGCGCTCTTGCCCCGCCCTATCACTGAGTCACCATGACAACCACCCAGCTGATGGACACCAAAGATAGGGGTCACATGACACAATCAATCAATCAGTGGAACAGAAATAGGGAGCGATTATATAGGAAGAGGCACATAGATGTGAAATTTGGCATGGCGCTGAATGTCGTCATTCATGCGAATGTTTTCAGAAATAAACCCTATTATATAATGACTTCTTCTGAAGGATGTACACACAGATGGATATTTTATAGGCCTGTCAGATATCATGATTGTATCAGCTCCGAAGTGGGAGACGGAGGGAGTTGCCATGTCACAGCCATTAGTTAGGAGCTAGCGTAAAAGGTGAATGGGAAAACTGTTTCAGTGCGAGGGATGCCATTACTTTCTCCCCTGTCAATCGAGGTGACACTAGCCAATCATGAGCTAATGTATGTGGAAGAGGGCAGATAGCACAGTTATTCCAAGTGATGCAGGTTGAACAGCAGTTCGAAAACTTGTGCTGGACGGCTTCGCGTGTTGGAGGAAGCCCCTAGCCTTCGTCCACCCTGACTGATGGATGTTACGTGAGAGGAGAGAGCCAGCTAGCGGATAATTTCATGTCAGAACAGCAGATATTGAATGAAATTTAGTTTCCATGAAATCTTATATCTGTTCTGTTCAGTTTGGTGAAATGGTTCGATAAAACAACTGCCTCGGTGCCTAGCTTTTTCCTGTAATTATGTTATGAAGAAAACGTTGATGGATAATGATTCCAACTTGAACATTTAGGCCTGTGTTAGACTTGCCACACACAGTCTCACGTCCCAACCACATTTGTCCACACATAAAAATTTTATTGAGTACAGATTTGTGACCCTATATATGACTACCTAATTCCTCTAGAGTGCTCCTTTTAGTTTTATAACTAGCCCAGGGAGTACAGATCAAGTTGAAATCATTTTTGTGAGTGCGTCCTACCTAATAATTCTGCCATTTAAACCCATTCACACTGTTTTTATTTATTTATTTATTTTTATTTCTTAGGTATTTGTAGGCCACAAAAAGATACTTGTGAGTGATGTGCATGATATCTATACATATAGAGCTAGTATAGTTCTGGAGATATTAAGCTCGAAAGTTAATAAAAATGCACTCAAGGCCATTATTGTTAAAATGTTAAAAACTTTATGTATTCATAAAAAAATTATTTTTCGCATGTTTACTTAGTTTATCAAACCCTTTCAACAGGCTGACCAGTGAAAATATCCAAGTCGTATCTGCAACACCCATCTGCCGTCTTGACATGAAATTACCTTAGTGGGAGAACTGGCAAATCACCAAATTGGTAGAGATTGGAATAAAGTACCTCGACTCGGGACACAGTACAGCATTAAATCAACCAATGAGAGAAAAGCTAAACTACACTAACGGGTATCTTTGAAGTACAATTATAAAATGCAAAATGTAGAATAAAAAATGGCTTGCATAACAAAATCATATATGCATATTTTTATTAATCCAACAAGGACCATTACTTGGAACTACGCAAGTACTTGGAAGGTACAATATATAATTATTAATGTGGCAAATTGGTAAAAAAGTTCAAAACCTTTTTGCTACACACAAAAAAATGCCGTGATTACACTGATAACGTTAATAACATTGACCAGAGGATGAAAGACAGATGTGCAGCGTCCATCCCAGCTATGACAAATGTCTAGCTGTGGACATGAGGAGGGCATTTAGTGGGTGTGAAATGAGGGCTAAGGGCTAGTGTGATGTTGACACAATCATCACATTCAGGTCTATTAAACCTGTCTGTTGCTTTTTCTCACCCAGGCCTATTTTTGTCCTCTGGTAAGAATGAAAGCACTAAAGAAGTAATGTTAAGGCTAATCAGAAGAGGGAGAGTTTTCTCACAACCTGAGCTCAATACTGACAAGTGCGTCGGCTCCTCCAGACACATCGACTTCACACAGTCTGATCGTTCTTACACAGCTGGAGGAGGGGAGGAACAGTGTGAAACTAGCGTTGAGGAGGAGAGAAAGCGACGGTCACATTATATTATTCTCTACATGTCGGTGCCTTCGAAATAACAAGGTGGTGTATGGAGCCAGGAGAGCGGAAACGTCATCTGGAATGTCCAATCTGAGATTTCATCCACACCTCTCTGAAATCCACCTTTGGGTGCAACAACACACTGGGATTGAATGAGATCTTCTTTAAAGAGTCAGCCAACACACTTGCACACTCGCACGACTTGCTGAATACTACTGATCATAACACAATATGCTACGTTGCCAGTTTCACAGTGGCACTTTATGAGTATAGAGGCTGCTCAGGGATGATGGCTGAGGGAACAGACTGTGTGAGATGGCATTTAAGGCACTGGGCCAGAAGAATTGAGGTCAAGAGAGAGCAAGCTGTGTGTGTGAATCTGTCTGAACAGTGTGCCTCCTCTCAGTAACTGTTGGCTTAGATTGGAAATCAGACCTTCAGAGAGTCTCAGAACTTATTAATGCTCCTGTTGCTGACAGCCAAAAAGTATGGCCTGAAAGCCAAAAGAGGAGGAACCTCACACACGCGCACGTCTTATCCGCGTGAGGACCATCCATGATCCATACTGCACTGCAGCACACATCTAAGGATCTACACTGAAACACAGACTTGATGAAGACAGGAAGGAAAGGTCTGCTTAAACAGGGACGGCCAGCTTTGCAGTGGTTAAGCTTTCACACATTACATGGTGTTAAAATAAATTTATAATGAACACGCATGCAAAAGTGTGGGAGCTCGTATTCAGAATTGTGTGATCCAGCTTATTGCTTTCCACTGAGGGGGAAAAACTGGCTACACCAAAACAAAGAATGAGGAAGTGTCAATGCTTGTTGTCAGTGGCTCTGACAGTTAATAATTTTCTCAAAAGACACGGTCACTCAAACATACAGCACAAATATTCCACTATAAACACAATGACTACTGCTGAAAAGAGCGACTTCTAATCCTGTCCTACACGATGGTGAGCAATAAGGAGTGAAACCAGAAGCAGGATATGAGATGTGTATGTTATTTTGTTGTGAAAATATGAAATATGAAATATGAAATGAGAATGGATTCCCTTCAAACACTGCTACAGTAAGCAGTGCATGATTAATCTACAAGTGCTATTTCTGTAAATACACAGGACTCAAAGTAGGTGGTGGAAAAACGTAGCTCCCACAGAACACACACATTACTGTATTATATGTGGACACACACAAACACACACAAAGAGTGAAGGAGTGTTCATCATAGCAGCAGAGTTCTATACTCGCTCCATCAGAAGGCTCGGCTCAGGGACATAAATCTCCTAAACTCATCACTCTCTAGCCTATCGCTGCTGAGACCTGTCTTATCGGCACACGTCTCCCAGATCTCTCTGATTGATGAGCCCATGCCAAGCTACATGTCAAAACAGACCTATCCAAAAAATCATGCCGTGCTGGCTGGACTCTGTCCACAATAATTCCCAATTCACTATAAACAAAATTTTGCATTTACTCAGCAAGTGAAAGGCATTTACCAGTTCCTTTTTTCTTTAGTTTATTTGCCTTTGGTCTGACCAATCCTGGCCTGTAATAAGCAACTGTGCTCGTCTTGCGGAAATGACTGTAGGTGCTTACAAATAAATAACTGCTCAAGTGGACAGGAGTAATTATGGGTATGTGCAAAAGCAGTCAAGAGTAGTCGAGCATGGTCAACAAGTTTTGCAATTGAAAATATTTGCTTGAGTTGGCAAAAGTAGTCAAGAGGTTCCACATGAGTAGGTCGGAATGGTCAAGGGTTTCTGAAGAAAGAACAATGAGCAGTCAGAGTGTCTGAGAAAGCAGGTGGGAGTGGTCAAGAGGTTCCGACAGGTAAGCAGGAGAGGTCTGAGCTTCTGACAAAGCAGACGGGTATCTGTGGAAGAGGGTGGACCAAGTATTTGTGTGAGAGGATGGTCTGGGAATCTATGGATGAGGGTGGACAGGTCATAGAACCTGTGGGAAATCTGTGGGAAGGGTAGTTAGAGTATCTGCAGGCAAGTGTGTTCAGAGCCTTTAAAGGTGGGAGTGGTCAGAGGATAAGGATAGAGTATCTGCATGCAACAACTGGAAGAATATGTTAATAAGCATGATCAGTGTGTTGCAGGTTTCAGTGGTATGTGTGGACAAGAGCAGTCTGAGTGTTATCTGAGTGCGACAGTGGAACAAGTACCTGTTGGCAAAGGTGTTTATTGTGTCTACAGACAGGAGCTGTCAGAGTATCTTTGGAATGGGCATAGTCAGAAAAAATGCAAGTGGGATTGGTCAAAATATCTGAGGGCAGGAAAGGTACGAGTACATGCGCCGATCCTCTAGCACTGTTCAACTGGTCCCACCATCTCTCATGGAGAGTATATAGGAGAGTCATACATCTAGACTCTTCTCTGTTCTGGCATTTAGATGGTGGAATGAACTTGCCCTAGATATCCAAACAGCTGTGTCACTGGCTGTCTTCAAACACTGACTATAGACCTACCTCTTCCAGAAACATTTGGATGAGCACATTCAGTATTTATATAAAAAATACTTGTCCATATGCTTTCTTAATCTATTACCTCCCAATGGAGTTTAGACTGGTGGTATTCTTAGTGCAGGACCTAGTGAACCAGCCTCAGGATGCATTTACTGATAGAGACTTCAAAGCACTTGTGTAAGTTTCTTTGCATAAGGGCATCTTCTAAATGCCATAAATGTATATGTGAATGTGTATGAGACTCAGAGTATCGGTGCTGGTCGGTGGAGAGGAGTGGTCAAAGTATCTGTTGGCAAGTGTGGTCAGAGGATCTGTGGGCAAGGATATTAAGAGTATCTGGTGGTGGGTGGGTAGGAGTGGTCAAATTATCTGTGGGTGGGAGTGGTCAGAGTATCTGTGGGCAAGTGTGGTCAGAAGTGTCTCTGGGTGAGCATGGTCAGAGTATTTGTTGGGCAAAAATGGTCATGGGTGGTATTGGGCTGCAAGAGTGGTCATATCTGAAGGTGGGAGTGTTCAGAGTATCTGTGGGTGGTAGTGGTTCAAGTATGTGTGGGCAAAAGTGGACAGATGGACAGCAGTTATCAGTGTATCGGTTAGCAAAAATGATCTGATTTTCTGTGTACGGGAAAAGTTGGAGAATCTGTGGGAGTAGTTAGAAGTGCCAACCAGGCATGGGCTGGAAAAGAATTTAGAGGTCTTTTAATAATTGCCCCTAGCTCATACAAAAGGCTCTCATACGTCTTTAAAATAAAAAATGCAACCTAATTTTTGACACACAAGAGGCATCTTTCTTATTTCTGTGTCAGATATAATAACACAAGTTTGTAGAATAATGAAATGAGAATTCTGCCAAAGAATGTAGCACAGACCTCAGGAAGAAAGTGCCAGCACGTCCTACAATCACATTTCTCATCAGCTCTACTCCCTTTAATGAGGGACAATCGGTATTGTGCTGCAGAACGTTAAAGCAAATGACAGTAAGATAAAAAGCAAGAGAGAGAGAACAAAATTAAAACAAGTGAATTGAGAGAAGCTGGCGTGTTGGTATTCAGTCGTGTCCTGATTTTTACAATCATGGTGCAAAACTAGATCTTTAAGACATGTACAAAAGAAACAGTCAGTTCCCTAAGGCAACAAATTGCTTGGTTTCCTCTCTCACAAACAACCAACACCCAAATACATTCATCATTAATCACAATTATATGTACAATAATTAGTCATGAGCCCAAATCGTGACCGGCGTACTCTTGATATCTTATTCCCCGACTCCCCATCCCTCCTCCTCAGTGTCCTACCTTGTCCTTGAGGTGATTATGAAGTGATAGTTGTCTGAATAAAGGATCTACAGCTTATTGAGGTTCCTGAGGTGCTCACTTATAATTGTCAAAAGCAGGGGTTTTCCAACAGTTAACAAATGTTTATGTGAAACACTTATTTTTTCCAAGGTTTCTTTTAATTCCACTTAATGTTTTCAAATCAGTGGGTTCTTTTCAGAAGCAAGCGTTCAGAAGCAAAATGAAAATAAGTTTACATGTATCGTGTTGAGAGAGTGCGTTGGTTTCTTTGTTCACAATGGCTTCCCTTCCTCTTCACTTTAATTAATTTACTGAACAATACATCCAAAAATTCACTCTGATAATGGTTGCAGATACAAACTACAGCTACTTGATTGGCACTGATGGGGCCTGAGAAGGGCTGATCAGTGACAACTCTGACAGACTATGGGAAACAATTTGCTTGGTTTGTCCTTAAGAACCCAACAGTGGTTCTTGGCATCTTGTGATATTTGTCACTACTGCCATGTATAAGCAGCATATTTCATAAATCATAGCAAAAGATGGTCAATTAATCATTCCTTGCTCAAAGCGTAAAATGTTAACAGGTTACTTTTGCGGCAGTGCATCTTAAAATATGAACAATATCAATTTTCCCCAGACTATCATTAAAGCAGTTCTAATCCTTGTGTGAATACAATCAGGTCCTCTGATATACTTGTATTCTCTGTAAGCTCTACAGTCCCAGAGAAGATCCTTTAAGTTCTAGTCTGCAGCATCCCTATTAATCTACCGTTCACTGGGGTTTAGTCAAGGTAGACAAATGTAATAGAAATGTCAGAATTCTGACTTATTTCTTACTCAAACATTCACCCACCCTTACACAGAGGCAATATCCTGTCTGTTGAACTTGAACTCTGTTCAAGGGGTTGTGGACACTGGCTTTTGTCATTTCATTGGGCTAATATCCAACAGCAATCAAGCAATGCATGATGACAGGTGCGTTTAATACCGGTGTGATGACACTCGCACACGTTTAAAAGATGTCATTTAACACTGCATATCCAATGTCCTAACACTATAAACTCAGCTTGTGTATCCTGCGTTTGACATATTTACAATGTCAAAGCCATATTGTCTCCCGAGGTTGTTACCATGGCTGGGAGTGTTGTTAGCGGGTTATGACGACCTTCGAGCTAGGGTTTCATGATTGCTGTCAGAACTTGTTAACAATGTTTCTGAGATTTTTTACATGCATGCACAGTTTTCACTTGTGAAGACCAAGTTATGCAAAATGTCTCACACATGATGGTAGTGTCCTTTAGGAGACATTGGGTTTGGTGAAAACCAAACGCATGGTTTAATTACGTCATTCTCTTAACAAAACCCTATTAATAAAGATCTGTTTAATCAAAAAAATTATAATAATCCACCAAACTTGGCAAGACACAAGTCCCTGGATGCTCTGAAACCTCACAGCTCATCGCCATCCCATAACAAAGACACCTCAGATGCCAATCTTGTGTGAGACTTGAAGCAGTGCCAGGTAGACAGACAGCTCAATGGCTGGCATTTCCAACAGAGGTCATTCAGGTTCACTGTGTCAGCTGCCCATCATTACAAACTGCCCGATTGGCTTTTGAGTGCCATCCACCATCTGTGCATCCAAACCAGTTCTGTTCATACATACCCCACTGAGAGCATGCCTAACTCAGACTCAAACAGCGAGCCACTGAGGCATGTATACTCTGATTCAGAAAAACAACTGACAAGCCAAAAGAACCGGTGAGAACAGGGGAGAACATCTGAATGCCATGCCAACCCAATTTCTGGGTTTGTCAGTGGTAGCTGTGCCAGTGTGCCTTGGGATTAAGATTGCTGGCTATAAAAAACAATCAACTTCTCTAAAGCGGTGACCTTTCTGCGCAGAGACTCAAAGTATTCCACATGCAGCAGGCAGAATGAAAGCCAGAGTGTTTATGATCTTTATGTTTCGCGGTCTGCCAAAGCCCGAGCCATGACGCAGTTCCTGCTTGATCAAGCCAAAGGCACTTGGGGCCTGAAACAAACATGCTTATGGATGGAGAGTTCAGAAATGTGCCAACTACAGCCACTAGCAGGCTGATGTAAAGTTGTCTGGTTCCAGTTTCAGCAGACTCTGCAAAAGGAAATAACTAGAGCGAGAAAAAGCGAGCCTAATCACTTCATGGATAGTTCTGGCACTAAACATGCAGGAGGATAACTTTAGGTGTTCCCTAAGAGAATCTGTGAAATCTAATTACCACCAAAATTCACAGTTTTCTGCTCTCGACAGAATCCCGTTGATGACGGTGACTCGATTTCCCCTGACGAGCCACAAGGGGCTGGTAGCACAATACTTCACTATATAGATTAATTACTGAACCCCTGTTTTGAACTATACGACATGGAAGCCCGGCCATCAAAGCAGAGCACGAAAGATATATAAACTGACCTCACTAGCCAAGTTAAACAGCTGATCTAAAACATGATACGGAGCCCATAGAACGAGGCCAAAACACTAAAACATCCTCCCATCTTTCCATAGCTAAGCACTTACATCACAGTATATTACTACCTAAACATATGACTAATCGTGTGTGGTATCTGGCATACCATATTTTCTGGACAACAAGTTGCTCTGGAGTATAAAATGTACTCCACCTAAATTCTGCTTGTGTAAGAGGAAAAAGTAATGTAATAATCCCTTCACTGTAGTTTATATTCATTTATATAATGTTTATACTAGCTCTTAAACAGCACAGGATTTTTTGTCCTGCGAGTCCTGCAATAGTTTTGTGCTCTACAGTTTCCTGCACTAATTGTTCAGTTCAATGCCTCTGCTTTTAGTCTTTGCCACTTGAAGTCAAGGAAGCTAAAGTCTGGGCAGCAGCTAAAGGGCAAATAAGGGTCTTACAGTGGGTGGTATGGTAGTGGAGTGACTTGTCGCTTGCTAGTGTGTATACAGGTCAAGGTTTAAGCACTAGATGTTTATGTGGGTGCCTGTTTTTTCCCCCTACACTCTCTTTAATAACTAGAAAGTTCTGTCCAAACAGAAGCATTCAACATCCATCAGCGGTGGCCCCCAATGGAGTCAGAAGCCGGCTGAGGAATTGATTTCCCCTTTCTGAAATGCGCCTACCTACCTGTCGTTTGGAGAATTGCATTAGAAATAAGTTGTTTAATGCCACTCGCTGATGAGGGGAGACTGAGAGAGAGAAGCCATTAAGGTAATGTGTTTCCTACTCCTATTGTCCTTTTTCACTGCTGCATTGGGCTCGACAGCTCAGAGTAACTCGCATTTTTTGAGATTTCTCTATTACTTTATCTCTCGTTCCCTCTTTCTCATGATCATATCATAAATCCTGGCTTGGACTCTAAGTGAAAAAAATGGCTTATCCAGTAGATTTTTAAAAATTATTTACAATATTAGAATATATTTGTTCTTATATTATTTATGTTTCAGTTAAGCAAAATAGAAGAGATTGGGGAGCGAGAGCGAGAGTGAGAGCGAGAGCGAAAGAAAGAGATCACAGCTATAGAAGACACCAGATGGGGTCCAAACGTAAAAGCAATATTAGAGTTTCCAGATCACTGACCTACATGCCGCTCAAATTACTTTTTTTCATTCTCTCTCACACTGTTGTTTTTAAAGAAAAATATAATAAGTCGGCTTGTTTTTCATACGTCTGTGGAAATTGAACTCCAGATCAGAAAAAGGCTTCTCGAAGAAATAGGATATTCTTTTAAAGCAAGATGTGCCGAAGCACAAGAGATTTCTGCACGTCTGTCTTATTTAAGCACATGGCTGTGCATTCAACAAGCTGATCGAACAGCGCTCGCGTCCTGTTTATCACCTCTGCACAGGTTGCAGCCCTGGAGAAAAGCGGGAACCAGACCTCTGACCTCATCTAATCTTACAGTGGCACACCAAATTCAGATTGTGCCTAAACCAGGAAGTCAGACATGACATCAGTGTTATTCGTGTATTTTAAAAAAAAGTTGATTTTTCCTCATTTGAAAACTCTGATTTCCATCACCTGTGGAGGAACTGATTAATATATATGGCTATAATATCAGGATCATAAATACTGAACACTTTTCTGAGATATTGTAGATTGTCATATTTTTTTTATAAAGATTACGAACACTAAAAGCTGCTGATTTAATGTTAAAATTTCATGCAGAATCTTTAAAATATGCCCTACTTGCCCTCTTTTACTTTTTACATTTTCAGGCATTATATTATTACATATAATATTTAGGCAATATTTGTATTTAAAAAAAAAAAATGCTGGCAGTTGAAAGCTGCTGATTTTATGTTAAAATTTTATGCAGAATCTTTACAATATGAATCACTGTACATCATTTTTATACTTGCCCTCCTTTACATTTTACATTTTCAGGCATTATATTATTATATATAATGTATATATATTATTACATATATTATTTAGGCAATATTTGTAAAAAAAAAAAAAAAAAAAAAAAAAAACCATGTTGGCAGTTTATTAGCAAAGCTATACATGTTGCATGTACAGTATCATATCATGTACTAAGTCAACTTGCCCATCCCTAATGACATGAAACTACTAGTTCAAGTGGCTTATATATTATTGTCTTTTCAACCATATACAGATGATACAGAAACGAGACGACGTTTCTTTACTAGAAACCTGCTTTGTGTAATACACTACTGTTTATTTCCCAATACAGATGCTTTGTGTAATAGAAATAACCAAGAAAACATCTGGAAAAAAAATCGAAAGGTTTGATGTACGGGACACACGATTTGCAAAATATGACCTTTTGTAAAATATTACCAACAATTAAACGTAACGAATTTACAAATGCAGAATGCTACAAAAATCAATAGAAAAGAGCCCAGCTTCAGAACTGAAGCTATGCTACCGGCGTTGTTTTCTAACGAGTTCACAACGCCAATGCACTTCTGCTTCCTGTTTTAGAAAAACCGTAGCCTCAAGCTCGGAGAGAAAATGAAAACGTCTGAACTACTCCATCATCTGCAGCTGGTTTCTTCCTCCCATCAACCGTCGCCTTGTCGTGCTTTACTTTTATGTTCATTTTATGTTTCCTCATATCATTTCCTCGGACGCTGGGTCTGCGCCATCCTTCACTCTCCACTTGCTTGTTCTCAGGTCGGCAGCTTCGCCTGCAGCTCTAAGGAATGGACAAACTCGGACGGATTACGCCGTGAGCATAATTAATTGTTATGGCTCACTCAGAAACTGCACCTTGGAGCCAGAACGACTTCAGCTGATTCAAACGTATATCTTTTCTTCTCTTCTCTTCACTGCAGAAACGGTCCTCCAGGTCAAACTCGCGTCTTCCCGGTTCAGAGAGGATTACAGAGCAGGAAAGTTTAATCTCATAGAAACACACCCGTGCCTCCGATAATAACTTTGAGATTTTTCATCAAAAATGGGAATAACCTGCTTTATGACGCTGTTAATCTTTGGTAGACGGTTTATAAATTCATGAGGTCGTTTCTTCTCCGCCTCAGACGATTCAGTTGAAGGCTGAAAAGATGATGAACTCGTATTCCCTTATTAAATTAATATCTTTGATGCGGTAGAGAGACCGTCATTACCTATTTAAAGAGTCATCCGAGTCCTTTATTTGCCAAAACGGACAAACGGACATATAACAGAAAATTATTTCTGCTGTGAACGGAATGGACTCGTTCACTTGGCAATTAACACTTTTATTAAAAGGCGATAGAGCAGAGCCGGGCTGGACATGGGCAGTTATCGCAGCAGATAAAGATAAATGGACCATGGTGCGCCCGTCACTCGCCACAGATTCTGAAATCGAATATGTTGCACGAAGCAAGCAACCTGCTGTATCTCAACACAAGCCAACTGCCAACACTTAATGCTGCCAAGCTGTGCATAATGCATGACAGATCATAATCGTATTATTTATTAGTAATCCTTCAGTTAGTGAAATAAAAGGAGCTCTGTGAATATGAGACATTATGAATTACTACTCGCTCGCTCGTTCCACTCCACTCCGACCTTGTCTTCAAACAATGTCTTCATGATGCTCGCTTTGCCATGCATCCTATATAATTTAGGGAAGAACCACGTATAAGGTGTGATGGTCAGGTGTCCACATACTTTTGGAAATATGGTGTAAGAGTGAAAAGCTACCACATGAACCAAGCGGGCTGCAATAAAATTTCCCATTTCTCCCGTCTAACTGTACATACGTGGATTTACTGCCCGTACAGGTACACGTCCATACATGTTATTTTCTGGATATTTACAACACCAAGCTCTCCTGACTGATGCCAAGTATTGTTAAAAGTAATTAAGCTAATAAACTTGCGTAGCTCAGAGAAAAATTCAGAGCAGCCGCAGAAGCCCAACTACACCTGCTTTCTCCACCCTTTCGTTACTGATCAACGGAAGAAATTAGACACGAGTAAGAAGAGGGGAAAAAGCTGCTGAAATGGAGAAAGCATATTCATTCATTCACACTATTCACTCTGATGTGTAGTTTACATGTTTGCATTAGGTGTCTAACAATAAGACCTTTTTTGCAGTTTTGAATTCTCATGTTTTAAAACAACTATTGGACTTGTTGAGTTCAGCAGCCGCCCTTGAAAGTTTCACATGAACAGGTTGTCTCGGTTCTCGGTACGTGTTGGAAACGTGCTGTGCTTTCTCGTCCGTGGTAATTGCACAAAAAGCTAGTGTGGAGTTGTGAAGCTTGTGTGTAGCAATACAGCAATAGCAATAATTCAGGTCTGTGTGGAGACTGAAAGTGTGTAGTATTGCATGTAACTGGGAATTTATAAAGCAGACGAAGGCCGTGCATTATTTCAGACGGCCAGGAATAGAAACTAATGAGTATGCGCCTGGTACGCTGCGTCGCACACGTGTACAGAAAGCATGCTAAAAGCTTAAAAACGACTGCAGATTCTGAAGCCGATTGGTCTACGACATGAAGAGATGTGTGTATCCAGCACCACTCGTTATCCCACGCTCTATCCAGCAGGCTTTGGTTTTGTCCACCTTCATTCCTCCAGAGACTCATTAACTCCCATAATAGTGAGAGGCCATACTAACTACGCTGTGTAGTCAGGCAAGGGCTTGTGGATTTCTAACTTCCTCCACCGTTTAGCCTTTCCCCTGAGGTTCCTGGCCCCAGACTCGGGCACGACGGCAGCGTTTTGTGGCCGCCGTCTTGGCAGGCCTCCATTAAAAATAAATGAAAAGTACACTGAGTGGAGCCACCTGTGGAGCTGCACTGTAAACACAGGGAGAGTTATTCTGTTTGAAGAAATCAAAGTGATCAAACAGCGGCGGCCAAACGAGAGGGAGGGTGCGGCCGCCTCGTAATGGCTCTGACCCACGAGTCGTTCTTTTCCTCGCCTTGCACTCGAGGCAGTGAGCTGTGGGTCTGCTGCATGGCGGTGTGCCATAAATGCAAGCATCCACTGTGGAAAATGAACATTATACTGGTCATGAATTTCCCCAATATTTAGCGCATTTTATAATTAGATGGTTTGGACTACACCGATTCTTCCTGTCTTTCACCAGGATTAGCATGAACTGTTACGCTAGTTGATCCTTGATATAAAACAGCACTGAAACAGTACGTAGACGGGAGTGTGAGTCACCACCAAACGCTACTGAGTATTCAAGCTGGGAACAATGCTTTTTGTTCTACAAATCCAGGCTGATCTTGCAGCAGCTCTAGAGGCGAGTTGGCCGTGGTCAGGTGTGTCGCAACGATGGAGTTATCGGAGGGTGACTGACAGCAGGTGATATGTCCACACTGTAATCGCGGCATTGCTTCATTCCATGGGACGTGAAATTGCTGCAAACAAAAAAAAAATGGCCAACACTGACATGATGGTCAGAAATACATTTTGTGTTTGGTGTTGATGGGAAAGCACAGATCCTATCATATCCTTTTCTTTGAGAACAGATTCTGGAAAACCGAGGTTTTTATGAAATACCCTTTTTTCCCTTTCATGAAGGCATTAGACTATACAACATGACCTGAGCAGGAAATGCACACCATCATCGTCTGGCTGTTAAAAGACAATTAAGCCCCCTTACTGTGGCTGAAATAGCCCTGGGCTACGTCTGGGCTCTTTATCCCATTCAGTGGCTCGGCCTTTCAGCTGGGGGTGACGGCAGGAAATGAGTCGGTTCTAATGGACATGCTTCCGTCCCTGTGGAGGGATTCTGGGATTGCTGGAGACAAGGGCTACGTGTCCGAATCACAGCATGGATAAACAAATCAAACTCAAAGTAGTTTGCCCATCAGCTCTTGTCTGAAGCTTGCTTTCGCTCTTTACTGCCATGTGATTTGACCTCAGAGCTGGAACAGTGTACACGAGGAAAGCAAAGAAAGATGCAGCTAGGAGTTAGTAGGCTTTGCCTTTGTCAAAATATTTGACCTTTAGTTTATATTCTGCATATCTGGCACAGCACAACTCCTCAGATGAGTATTCCCAGTCTCAGACACTCCTATCCATCGGCCAGCTGATCTATATTCAAAGTAAGTACCACAATCCTACAGGTTACCTGGACCTAGATGCTGCTTCTTCTATTGGTTTTGTCAGTGATGGAAACATTTTCAGACTAGAGTATTGTCAGTGGACTGGAAAAACCCTTGGTGAGGTTCACCAGATGTGACGAAGAGAAAGGCTGTGTCTCTGTGAAGCTGTTAGAGGCATTTTTGCTGGCATGCTTTTATCCTGTGATGAAACATTTTTCCCCTAATGGGTGTGGGCTTTTCCAGGATGACTTTTTGGCAACCTCCCATAGGGAACGGGACCTCGCCGAATGGTTTGATGAGTTTGAAAATGATGTTAATCATGTGATATGACATTTACACTCATCAGATCTCAAAACAGCTGAACACCTATGAGGGATTTTGGTCTAACCGACATGTTAGACACAATCAAAACAGCAGAACAATCCCTCTAATACACTTCCTGAGCTCTGTGGAATCTTTGCCAAAGCACATTATGTGCCCAATATCTTACTATGCTTACTATACTACCAACTCTTACTATTCATCACCCTTAGTCTGTATATCCAGTAGTTTTGGCATTTATAGCATCAAATTTCCAGATTTGCTTGTGGGTCTGTTTTCACGGTTGGCGCTCTCCATACATTAAGAAAGCCAATGGTGTGTGGTCAATCACTTGCAATGTAATTCAAATAGCCCCTTCCTTTGAACGTAGGGGTTTATGGCCATGTTGAGTGACACAAACTACAAGACTTACTAGCTACTGCTGTAAGTCTGGCTCGGAGGACTAGCTTAACAGTCCTTATACCAAGCTACCTTTCCAAATGTCTTAAAAAACAGACAAAAATGCTTAACAAATAAAAATAATGGCCTTTCTGATGCCCTGTGTGACAGCGGTGGGTCAACCAATGTGCTGATCTTGCTTGTCAGGGCAGATTGGCTGGCCTTTCTCTGAGCATCTCTAATGCCTACAGTGTTTCTTTGGGCAGTCGTGGTCACCGAGGGCAGCGGGGGGGGGCAAAAGCCTTGAGGTGGCAGCTGCTACGTCTCACTGTTGCATAGGTTGACTGATCCACGTGCTTTGCTTCCATATTCAGTATGTAGATATGAGAGAGATTATACTACAGTATGTCTGGGGTGTCTGGGGCATGACTTGCAGTTTTCAGTCCTGTCGCAGTTCTTACACCATGTTAGCTTCCAGCCAGACGAGGTAACATTCCGACACGCCAACTTACTCTGCAATAAGATGACTTTCCTGAATGTCTGGGCCTCGCTAAATTCGTCTGCATTACCTGAATCCACCACATTCTTCTGGTGACTGGGCAATCAAAAACAGACAAAACAGAAATCTGTATAATCAGATCACATCGCAGGTGTCTGCTCGATCTTATTTATTTCAGCATGGCTGGTTGTACAGTCATCGGTTCACATCTGCAGGCCTGATGACAACCATGAGCAGGGAATCCAGACAGTTTTGTGTTTACTCTGGATCGCTGTTAACATTCGGACATCACTACTACGGATGTCCTCTGAAAGCCGCAACAACGCAAGCAAATAATCTCAACACCTGCGAAACAAGCAAAATAAAAATCCTCTAGAATGCACAGTACTTGAATACTACACTGGATGTCCTTTGTGTGGTTTGTTTTACAAGTCTTACAAACTTTTTTCAAGCTGATAACAGGGAAAGATTTAGATAGGCTACAGCTACTGTAGCGCATACAACAGCCACTTTTTATTTCTAAACGCTCCATGTTCTTCATTAGTACAATCCTAGGAATGTTCAGCCTTAATAAAGAGAGTAGTGATGCTTTGCATTTTTGACATGGGGTGGCATTGATGTTTCATCAGGTTTCATTTTTGGTATTCCTGCACATGGATGATCCATTTCTTGTTTAATGCAAGCGATATTTAGAGAAGGTCAAAACTCGTACATCATGTGATTGTACGTAAAATAACATCTACAAAAGATGGATATGCTTATAAATAATAATAAATGAGTCCTCCAGGTTGCATTCTTGTTTTGTTAATCAGTTTTCTCCTGTACATGCAGGCCGAATAAGCAACAGAGTGCTGAAATGGTGGAAGCTGTCCTATCTTCTCTGACTGATCTCATTATAATCCTGAGCTCTTAAAGAGTCATATGCTACTCTATCTGAAGTCTCCTCTGTTAAACGAGTGCCAGTGGAAACATCATTTCTATATTCCTCTCACCTACTCACCATATCTTTTTCCCCTTACTCTTCTATCACAGGCAGAAAGAAAGTAATTTAGTAGAGAAATAGGCTATAGCTACCATTGGCTGTGGGAGATAAAGATACTTCCTCTTCCTCGCTCTGGGGCCAAGAGGGGAATTATGGGATGGCTGGAGCTCATCTGCAGTATGGCTGGACTTACACAGATGCTGTTCCTATAAGCCTTCAGAGGTCCATCTGTCACCATTTACTGAATAAGCGAAGAGCAAACGCTAGCAGGCTGCAGCTGGGTTGGACCATGTGAATTAATTTCCTCCAGGCGGAAACAATGCAATCATACAGAATACTGTCCAGGACAGTCACGTTATGACAGCAAGAAAGATGCTATTCCAACTTTTCAAAATATGCAAAATAAGAAAAGGGCTGGGATTTGAGAGGAATGCTTATGTTCGGATGTGAAGATTGATGATCTGTGTCCTCCCGTGTGAACCGTCTTGTGCATTTGATTTCTGTCCATTAGGTGGGGTTTCGTTTGGGCGGAGAACTACTCTAATTAATTACATTACAGCGGGAAACTTCATTAGCATGGCTGATGCTCCAGCCCTTTAATGCCCTTCACACACACACACACACACACACACACATACACGTACACGTGTATATTAATCCCTATTGTAGGTAAAGCTGGAGAAATCAAACACCACTGCTTAGCATTAAAGAAAATCCTGTGTTCAGTAATTCTATAACACTGACTGTATTCGACTCCATTAACACTTACATGCTTCTTCTTAACCAGATATTATTCACTTATTTACAGACGCCCTTTATTGTCTTTATGGCAATTCATTTAACAATTTGGAACGTTGTGAGGCAATAACAATGTTGTGAATTTCTTAGTAACTGAGAAATGTTAGTATTCCCAATAAATGGATCTAACCTTCATCGCCATTCTAGGTTTAAATTGCCTGTATAATAAATATTACAGCTATGCTACATGTAATCACAGTGTAACTGTAGTCACACAATTCATTTTCTTAGTATTTTGTCCACATATATGAGGAAAATGTTAATATTCTCAACAAAACGGTCTCATTTTCATTGCCATTCTATGTTTATTTAACCTGTAAATTAAACTTTATTGCTATGTACTAAATGCTAAAGACTTCCAGTCTAATCTAGTCAACTATGCCTAGCACTCTTAATTTAACAATTTAACTTGTGATAAATAAAGAAATATAATCTATTAAATCTATGGCATCTTTCTTAATAAATTATTAAACACATCCGTAGAAAATGTTGGTAATTCTGACAAAATTCGTTTAATTTTCAATGCCATTCTCGGTTTATATTGCCTGTAATAACCATAATAGCTATGTACAGTTATGCTAAGTGTAATTAGTGTCATTTTCGCAATACTATTCCTTTTCTTAGTAATTTATCAACACATCTGTGCTAAATGTTGATATTATTGATAAATCTGGCCCATTCTCATTGACATTCTATGTTAAGTTGATAAGTATAATAAACAGAATTGCTATATAAAGTTATACTAAATGTAATTACTTTACAACTTTTCTGCCTCTCCTTACTAACTTATCACACCTTGAAATTCCTGTCTTGCTTCCACTGCCACTATACCTATATA
>JAQQZX010000011.1:19479378-19490074 GCA_030068355.1 Notoglanidium maculatum
GGCAATGAGGGGCTAGAGGAGAAGAGAGAGAGAGAGAGAGAGAGAGAGAGAGAGAGAGAGAGAGAGAGAGAGAGCGAGAGAGAGAATGAGAATGAGAAAATGAGCGAGCGAGAGCGTCTGTTTCGTTATTTAATGAGCCACACCGCAGGCTGTTCTCCTTAGCTCAGTGCAGTCAGAGCAGCGTCTGCAAACAAAGCTCCCGCAGCTTCAGCTCCTCGAAGTGTGTCCGGTCACAGGAAGCCCGGGGTTTTAGGGTGAAGGTGTGGAAGACGAGGAAGATGAGAAGACTGGCCTCTGGTCAGAGAAGGAACTCGCAGGAGGGAAAAGAGACAGCTTTAAGATAAAAAACTGTGATTGACTTAAAGGCAGCAAAAAAACAAACAAGTAAAATGAGGGAGCGAGTTTGTTGACCAGAGGCCTTCATTAAATCAGCAATTCCAGGAAGGGAGAGAGAGAGAAAGAGAGAAAGGGGGATAGCAGGAAGGAGGGCGGATTGCAGTGGGCCTCAGGGGAGAGCTGTGAAAGGAGGGAGGGAACAGAGGGAGCCAAGACGCACTTCACTGAGGTCAGATTAGTTCACGACAAACTGGAAGAAGAGGGGACAAAAACATGTCGCTTTTTTCCGGTCTCGACGTTTGAATGTGACTGAAATATAATCTGACCTTCGGAACACTTTCATTTGGATGAACAGGTGATGCAAAAAAGAGGAAGTGAGAGCTAGAAGTAAACCACCAGCATAGGGGTGTGTGTGTGTGTGTGTGTGCGCGCGTGTATTCAGACTTATTTGAAGGACATGCTGTGTGAAACGTGTGTGTGTGTAGTGGCTAAATTTGTAGCATATCGGGAAGGTCTGCTCCGAACAGATCCCTCCGTCGCAGCCCACTTCCTGTGAGAGCGATGAGCAGTGAGGAGGGGGTTCAGCTGGGTGGATGGACGGGTGGATGGGGAGAAGGGTTCCAGTCTGTCGGCGTCTGATAAATGATCACACGCTGAATATCTCCATTAAATCTGCCGCGAGCAGGGACGCAGGCTGCCTAAAGCCTCACTATTAGCATTGCGATTTACAGCTGACCGCTCGGCTCCTGCAAGGACAGAGCCCATTCACCCCAGATTAGGGCAAATCTGATAACGAGCTGGCGAGCTGAAAACGTTTCATTTGCGCTGGCTTTAAGCCAGACGGCCAGGAGTTAGTTTGGGGGTCGTCCAGGCGCTTTAGCAAACAATGACTCGACTGCTTTTGAGGAAGAGGTCACGCGTTATATTAAGTATCTCTAAACCTTGTGTAGATCCATCTACATTATACAGCTGCATTTAATGTAACTATGGAGGATGTTAAGCGGCAGGCCCGGGTGATATTGATTGGAATGTGATGCCGTCGGATAATGTGCAGTAAACATACGGTTGTCTAATGGCTGACATTTTCTCTGTTCTTCTTTCCTAATCACTTATCACAAACCAACTACACAGACGTTTTTATATGTATACACTATATAAAAGTACGCTTTAACGTAAGTAACGTAACGTTAGTGTGCAATTCGAAAGAAATGACTGGAAGACTAGCAGTTTGTACAAATGTTGAAACTTTTCCTTTTATTTATGCAAATGAGGCACCATCTAATTAAACACGCACATATTTGCATAGTTAATAAATCTGCAATCTGGTCTTCGTCTTGTCAGTGGTCTTAAAATGTCTATTTCACAGTGCTCTCAACAGCAAGATCATTTCTTCGTTGTTCAACCAAGAGACTCTTACAAATAATTATTTACAAAAATCAATCAACATTATGGAAAATTCCTCTGAAGTACCCTTATAAATAAGGATAGGCGCCAGCATGTAATAATTATACGAACGCAGGCCAGAAACCTGGTTGACTGCGAATATATATAAAAAAAAAAAAAGGCTGAATTTGAGAAAACAGTTTTAAAAATACAATGTGGTTTAATTCCAGTCAGTAAGGTTCACAAGGCTTATAAAGGAAAGTGGTATCATATATCATAATGACACAGGAAGCAAGCGTTTCAGTATGACTTGACGTGACTGGGCCAAGTGGGCGGAGCTTCTTCAAAGTTGCTACGTTTCAGATAACTCTTCAGTTCACTGCATTACAGCAGTTTACAAATGAGTAGTTTATGCAAAGTATCTGAAAAATGATTAACATGCACAGCAATGCACATGCTGTGAGATAGAGAAGGGCTTCATGGACTGATGAGTGATGGAAATGATGGATTTCGAAGATGAGACGCGAGCACATGACCTGTATGTTTAATCAGCTGGTGCAGCACCGACACCTGACTGTTTCTAAAAAAATAAAAATAAAATAAATAAATGTATTTTTTTTTTTTTTTTTTTAACAAAAAGGCACAAAGAAAAGCTATATATCTCCTCGAACCGCAATGAGAACACAAACCTCCAGGCACTCCAAACACAAGTCAATAGCAACAAGAAGAAATAAGCTCGTTTTTTTCGTCGGGTTGGGGGTTTTTTGGTTGCTTTTTTTTTTTTGGCTTGACTTTGCATTCATGGCACCTACAAATCTCTAGAGACTTTTGTTCTAAGTGTGACCTCTAGAGCTTTTACAGAAAGGAAACACATGCATGAGGCTTGGAGTGTGACCGTGTGTATGTACGTGTGCATATCTTTCATACTCTGTGAATAGAAAGCAGGGGGTTTCAGGAGGATGCATGATAAAGCTGATTTCTTTTCCTAGCCTGAAACAGAAAAACCAAGGCGGTCTCTTCAAGGCTGCCATTTCCATTCAAATGAAATTAGGATTGCAGTGAGTGACATTTGGAGAGATTAGCTGTTAAGGCTGCAGCAGCAGCCCCAGCAGAGATAATACACACATCTCCAGAGTGATGCTTCACAGGAACACACAGCACAGAGAGTGAGAGGGTGGAAGGAGGCAGGCATACAATGCCAAAACAAGAAAAAACAAGGTCGAAGAGCTCATTTCATCATGTTAAACAACGGGAAAAAAGCTCTCAGGGTCTTGTTGTGTCACTCCTTTCGCCTCTCATTCATTAATATCAGAGACAGGAAATGGCATGTGAGGGGTAATTAGTGGAGAAATGTGATGTATGAGTGTCACATTGGGATAATGCATAAGATTTACACTCCAAAGAGAAAATTACCATCAGTCTTGGTTAACACTGCTATGAAAATGATCTTGCTAACATCTGTCAGCCACCACAGAAGTCCAGCTCCTGACATCTGTCCCACACCCTTCATCTAAACCTGACTTCAAAGTCTTTCCCTCAAAAGTAATACAAATAGCACCATGATTCAGAAAGTGTTGGTTTGGGTGGAGGCTTTTGTTCCTCGCAAACAGTTAAATAAAGAGAAAATCAGGCTTATGGGCACTAAAACCACCAAACTTCACTGAAATCCAGACTCTGTCCAAATGCAACATTGGAAAATGGCATTAAACATCATCAATTCTATAAAAACCCACAGCTGGTGGATTGTAGGATGATCGTAACTAGGGATAAGGCTACATTTTCAAATATTTGATAATCAAGAGGCACCTTCGTGGAGCAACCTGGACTCTGGAAACATGTAAAGGCCAGCCTTCAGATCTGAGGTCAGACCAATCCTAAAGCTCCCCTCAAAAGACCGATACCAAAAAGGATAAGTGTAACGTTTCTGAATTATAGATAAGGAGAGACCGGCATCGGGGTACTGTCCGTCTTGCAGGTGACTCAAGGTTTTATGGGTTGGTGGCTCATCGGTTAAGGCTCTGCGTTGTTGCCCAGAAGGTTGGGAGTTCAAGCTACTCCTTTTGAGGCCTTGAGCAAGGCCCTTAACCCTCTCTTCTCCAGGGGCTGACCCTGCTCTCTGACTCCAAATTTCTAATAAGTTGGAATATGCAAAAAAACAAACAAACAAAAAAAAACCCACAGTGCTGTAATATATTTGCACCATGTAAAGGCTGCTTCTTCTTCTTCCAGAACCATCTTGAGGGCTCACCACCTGCAGGATTAATGGTGAGGGTCTGGTGCCAGTTGTGTGGCAGGCATGTGATCTTTAAAGGTCTCGACTATTACAATGGAATGACGAAATGTTACAATGGAATCAGTGAGGCAGTCTGGAGCTTCCTGCTGGTTATGGGAGTTTTGCTCTTGATAAACATCAAGAAAATCAAGACTTGCTCACTGCCAACTTCTGAGAGGCACAACAGAAATGTGATCACCTGATCATCAGGGGATTGAGAGTTTGAATCCCAAAGATAACAACCATCCACGGCCAGGAGCCAAGAATGCAAAATTGGCCTTGCTCTCGGGGTGGACAGGATAATGTTACTCCCTCCCTTGTCAATCAGCACGAAACTAACCAATCATGGTTATCTGTGAGTTCATGTATGTGGAAGGAGGCAGTTTGCACTGCTTTCCTCGGAGTCGGTTTTGCTGAGCAGCAGTTTGAAAAGATGTGTCTCAGAGGAAGCACGTGTTTGCCTCACATTCTCCAGTTGGTAGCAGTTATATGATTGAGGGGATAGTTAGCTACTGTGTGGCAACTGGCAAGACCACCTTGGGGAGAAAGGGGGGGAAAAAAACACATGCTGACTGTGGATTAGCTGCAAATCCAATGCTAGTCAGCTTCGCTAGCCAACAGTCTGTATTTTTAGGACCACCATTGTCAGTGTATCATGACATATCTGGCTCATTGCTAACATGTCACAGTACAGAGTTTTTGTCCCAGTGTCAATGGAAATGTGTAAACGCTTGTTGCCATGTCTCATATAGTTGTTTGATCCAGTGGTTGATCCAGTGGTTGATTCGTGGCACCAAACAAGGTCAAACTTTAATCACAGCTGCAAAGAGTAAACAGTCGAAAGTTCCACCTCTATAGGCAAATGGTGGCTTAGCTGAGGCGAAAGCATACGATGCCCCTCATCTGTATACAGTCAGCTATGTTTAGCAGACAGGTAACTTAGCTGATAAAACATCCCACATGTAACTCATTTAACATTTCATGTTCGTGTCATTTTGAATGCTACTCCAACAATGCCCTGTAAACTGTGAGAAGTGTTTCTGCCGATAATGCCGCCGAATGATTTTGTACTGAGAGTACCGCTATGAAGACAGCTCATGCTCCAGCCTTCCTCCACACAGGGGAGCTCAGCGCCTCTCCGACCACATCCAGGGTTGACCTTCAGCAGGAAGCCTGGGCCTGCAGCCCTGCCTTCTTCCCACAAGGAACCTGCAGCTTATGGAGCATTAGTAAAGGAGACGTAGCAGCTGCTATCGAACTGCATAATAAATGATTTTGACCTCGAGCCAGCATTAATGTTTGCACACACAGAACTGTGTTATGGGATAAAGAATGAGCACAGGGCCTGAGAAAGCACAAACCCACACTTGCGGGGCTGGGAATGTAAGGGAGGATAGCAGCAAAGCTCTCAAAAGCTGCGCTGCACTTCGCTCAGTACAAATCCTACAAATCCATCACAAAGAGAGCTGGCCCGAGTCTCAATTTGAGTTCGACTTCAAAGAGAGGGTGTGGACAGCAGTACACGGGGGACGGTGTAAAGAGGACGGTGGAAAACCTTCTTTACCTTTCTGTCGCCTCAGGCTGCAAAAACCTCATTAGTCACATTGTGCTGCGTCTCCCCGGCGCGAGCCGAAAGAAAATGACGGCTGCTTTTACATCAAAGTTCTGAGTAATGTGAAGGAAGCTGTGCCGTTATTCTGCTCTAATAAAAACTGTTATTGGAGAAGCACGAGCCTTTGATATAGGTTTGTGCGGATTTCACAGCCTTCTCTGATGAATGCTGAGGCTTCTGCCAGCTGCTAATTGTGAGTGAAGAAAGCATCAGGCAGAAATAGCTTAGGGTCCTTAGTGGCTGAATTTGGTGTGGGACGTCTTTTTAAAAGAGATTTGTATCGTTAAAGACACATTTCATGCACTTCACCGGTGGTTTATAGGTATTGTGCTCCAGTGCAGATAACTTGCATTCCCTGAGAGATTTCTTCTTCTGCTGTGTCTTGCTCACTCCTTAGCCTCCCACAGACACTGTCAGGAAAGCAGAGACACACACCACCTTCACAAAACACAGAACGGCTTCATCTGCTTAGTAAGAAACCTCGGACGAGGATCCTGTAAATGTATTACTCAGTGCTTTACTATTCGGTTTTGTTTTCCTCGTCTTTGACTTCTGAAGCGGATGGAGCAGGACACACAACCTGAATAGAAAATTAACTGTATTTGTGTGCGCATATTTCTGATCCACGCCAAGTCTGCAAGAAAGGGCGAGTAGCAACAACAAAGAAGGGAAGGAGATGAAGAAAGAGGGAGGGAGAAAACAGAAAATAGGCCAAAGAGAGACGCAGGGCGAGAAAAAAAAACAACAGACAGACAGCATTAGAAATATGGCAAGCGGGCATGAAGGCCTAAAAGACACGTCATGTGAGGTCCAGATGCAGGAAGTGTGAATCTGCACTCCATAGAGTAAGTGAGCTTCAACATTAATAATGCTTCAACATCTCAGAGCCGAATAGACATCAGAACACCACAAAACAACAACTTTTGCTCCACTGCACATGTGCATGTGTTTACCAGGAACTATATAATACACTTACTGCGTGCAAAATGTGACGGATACTGTAGTGAACCCAAGAGCTTTGGGGTAAACCGCATTGCCTGACATACTTCTAACCATACAAAGGCAACGGAATGAGTGGTTTCTGTATGACACTGGAGAGAAAATGTTCTGATGTCACGATCACTCGCCATTAAATAAGAATGCACCCAAAGTTTGACTAGTCCTGGATATTTCAATAATGACTGATGCACAACTCATACGCTCAGCACGCGTCTGCTGTAAGAGAGAACCATTTTGTGCCCCAACTGAGCTATTCAGACTGGATTAGTTTTCAACATTCTGGCCAGAAAAGTGGACAAAATACACCATATAGCCAAAGGTGAGTGGACACCTGACCATCATACCCATATGAGGTTCTTCCCAAACTTTTGCCACAACGTTAAAAGCAGACAATTGTACAGAATGTTTTGTAAGCTGCGGCATTACAGTTCCTCTTAACTCAAGAGCTCAAACATGTTCCAGCGAGATCTATGAGGACATGGTTTGGCCAAGGTTGGAGTGAAAGACCTCAAGTGACCTCAACCCACTTGAACATCGTTGGGATGAACTGAAACACCGCCTGCACCACAGACCTTCTCACCTAACATCCGTGCCTGACCTCACTAATGCTCTTGTGGCTGAATGAACTCAGATCCTCAAAATCTAGTGGAAAACCTTCCCAGAAGAGTGGAAGTTATTATAACAGCAAACAGGGACTGAATCCGGAATGGGATGTTCAAAAAACACATGGATGGGATGGTCAGGTGTCCACATACCTTTGGCCAAATAATGTATATCAGACTATTCAGACGGCATTAGTTTTACATTGCGAAGCAGGTGTAATGGGATTATTACCAGAGTATCTCTAGGACTTTAGTTCAAATATGCCATGGACTGCGCATACACCTCATTTCACTTACTATAGAAATGACACTTTATCCTATCTGAGATGACCAAGATGAAAATTTGTTCAAATCATGTGTGAGGACAAAAAAAAAAAGTGCCTGTATGCTCTTTCTTAAATACAGTGATACTCCAGGAAGTATTCTTTACTGTGGTTTTCAAAAGCTGAACACTTGTTTTAAGGAGCTCAATTAACAATGAGGAAAGAAATCCAGTTGTCTTAAAAAAAAAAATTTAAAAAAAACCCAACGTTCTGAACGTTGTGGCTAGAAAAGTATACGAAGATCTGCTCAGCAAAGATCTTTTGCAAAGTTTGGGATATCGTCTAAAAAAGAAAGGTTAATATTTATTAGACCTCTGCAGCACATTCATAATTAGTGCTGTGAAAGCATTAAGGCGAAAAAGTTTTTAATCACTGTTAGAAAAAAAATAAATAAAATAATTGCTTAAAAACACTTGTTCTTCGGAAACTTCTTTGAAAAGCCGTTACACAAACAGCATGATCTAATAAGCCATCTGTTTTCTACACCAAAACAAGCGCAAACAGATGGAGAGCCATTCCTCTGGCCTTGAAGAGAAAACTGTGTTCCCTGCGTTCAGTCATCACGGCGCTGAATGCAGTAAGAGCGTCACCTGACCACGCCATTCGGATGACGATGAATCATGACGCAGTGGCGTAAATAAATGTTTATTCTTCTGCAGAGACATTTTAAATCGAATGAAGCTGTTATCCTCATTTAAAAGGGTTATAATTGTGTAAGGGGGCAGGAACTTGTAGTTTGCTCATACTGCACACCATGTGTGTGTGTGTGTGTGTGTGTGTGTGTGTGTGTGTGTGTGTGTGTGTGTGTGTATGCTGCAGTGTGTGACTGGTCTCAGATGGCTTCTGCAGGGTTAATGAGCCAAAGAGGACCAGAGAGAATCGTGTCCTTTTGAACAGCCGTTCAGTTCTGCCTCCGGCTATAGTAACTTCATGAGTGACAACAGAGTGACAACATCCTCTCTAATGCGCGCACACACACTCTCACCCACACACACACACACACACACACAGCCCTCCACTTGTAGTGGTCTTTGATCGTGCTCACAGCGAAATGAAGAGCTCTACTGTCACACATTTTAACTCTAACGCCGGGGTAATGGAGAGTTCACCCATTCCCTTGCCACTTTTTCACACACACACACACACACACACACACACACACACACACACACACACACACCCACACACACCCAAACCGATCATTCTTGCTGATTAAACGAGGCAGCTAAATCCTATAAGTAGTTGTCCCCTAACTTAGCTCTCTGTTCAATTACTTGTACAGCGATTTTCCTAACAACAAAGCAGCTTTACAGAAATCGGGAGGTGGATTTAAACATCAGACTGATAAAACGTACATTCTTCTTTGATAAACAGAAATCCGCAATCCTCGAAAAGGTCTCTAGTGTAAGAGAAATGAGAGGAGTAAGTGGAATAAAACACGTGCGCTTATTGGAAAATAATCAAATGTGTTTCCACACAGCTGGACTGAAATCAGATTCCCGTCTTAAATAAAAACTCATCATCCTTTTTTTTTTTTTTTTTTTTTTTAAAAATGTGTGTATTGAAGGGTGTTTGAGACGCTGCGGCGTTTGGGCGAGCGTGTGATGATTTCGACATGCAGTGAACGCTAAACGCTTCGTTAAGTTCGTAGCTCAAACGCATGCGTGAGTGAAGACAGCAAACGCGTCTTATCATTCGCGCTTCCTCACCTGGCTTCTCGCTCACGCTGGCTGATTTCTATTTAAGGAGTGAGCTCTGACAGACGATCATGCTGGGCAATCAGCTAAAACGAAGGGGAAAGTGGAGTCAGATCAGGGAAGGCTGTTCCAGGATTGATTAGAGTTTAATTATTGATCATGTTATTGAGCGTAAAAGAGGAAGGGAGCATAAGTACAGGGCTCTTAGAGCTACTGACAATCACCGTCGCCTGCTGGAGCGACATATCAAAGAATAAAAGAGCTGAACATGTATTTTATCATGGTGGAAGAACCCAATCTGGTGTCGCAGGTCCTTTAAAATGGTCCAAAATGGTGTACAACTGGTAGCTCCAAAAATAAGTTTGCAATTCTCAAGCATGAAAAAGAACATCATACGGAGTGAACGTAAATCCAATCCAACAATGACTTCTTGTTTTAGTCTGCATGTTTGTTTTTTTTTAATACTTTTTATAAATGTCTCTGACACAGTCAAGTGTGTCATTAGCAAAAAAAAAAAACCCAAGCTAATTTAATCTAGCCAAGTTCAAATATTTAAACGGAAAGTCAAATTTTATTTTTATGAACAAATTGAAATTGCACGCAAGTCGCTTTTAAATGAATGAAGACAGACAGACAAACAAACAAACAAACAACAAAAAAAAAAGCCAAATTGATTTTAATTCGGATATAAACAGATAAAAAAAAGAAATAAACCCGGAATGAAAAACAAGATTAATTGAATTGGGGCAAAACCCAAAAAACCAGTCAACTTTAATACAATTTTAAAACTTCTAATAAAAAAGTGGAATTGAACGGGGTGGACGGACAATTTAAATTTTATTTAATTGGGGGGAAAAAAAACAATAAAACAAGTCAAATTAAATTTAATTGGAAAAAAAAACACGAAAAAAAAAACGAATACATTTTTTAATTGGAAAAAAAAACATTTAACATTTAACTGGAATTTTATGGAAGAATTCAATCGTTTCCTATAATTAGATAAAAACAAACCAAATTCTTTTCATTCAAATGTAATTTAATTGAGAAACAAAGTTAATTTAACTGGGGGAAGTACACAGACTAACAAACGTGCATTTTGTACAAGCACAGAGTAACACGTGTGTCTGCGGTGCTAACAATAGAAGCAAACAGGCTGCACTCGGGCTACCCTGCTGCAGTAGAACGTGAGAGAGCAGAGCATTATGGGATATCAGTGGTCCTCCAGGTCAGAGCGCCTCTCCTGGCTGAGCAGGGTCACTACAGCGGAACAGCGGGGCGGCTCTTATTGCTGCCTGGCGGAGGGACGAGCAGCGGGTGAGAAATGAACAGAATAAGAGGAGAGAGGGTTACAGTTTAACACTCTCAGTAGGAGAGCTAAGCTACACCTGGTAGGGAATCTTACACACACACACACACACACACACACACACACACACACACACACACACACACACACACACACACACACACAC
>JAQQZX010000011.1:19506008-19521792 GCA_030068355.1 Notoglanidium maculatum
GTGTGTGTGTGTGTGTGTGTGTGTGTGTGTGTGTGTGTGTGTGTATATATATATATATATATATATATATATATATACACATATATATACACACACTCACATATACACACATATATACGTACATACACACACACACACACGAAAGAGACTCCATAAGAATAATTTGAGGCCATGAGATAATTGACTGAGGCCATGATATAGTGCAAGTGTAATATCAGTCTCTCCTTGCTTATTTCCTGTGGTCCTGTGGGAAAAAAGATATGTGGCTGGAATATATTAATTCATGGCCACACAATATTAAAACAGAACATCTGCGAATCAGGTAAAATGAGGAACTGGAATTGCAGCGTGTAATTGGTTTGGAGAGCTTTTATACACCTTATGCGCCTTTTGATTGGGTATAAAGACCCATGTTTGCACTGTAGACTAATTTGGCCCAAGGTGCCTCCTTTTGTTTTGGTTCATTTGTTCTCTAGATAGTTTCACTTGTATTTACACAAATCTTCAAAAGTGATGTTTATGGATGTACATGTTCTCTCTAAATCAAATCAGCAGAAAAGATGTGAGGGGATGTTCAACACAGGCCGCATATTCACCAAAGGCTAAGCCGGCCTTATTTTTCAGCAGAAACCAAACAAATCAGAGACGTGGGGTGGGGGTGGAGAAGGTATGGTGGAATAGCAGACGAAAGAAAAATAACAAATAACAAAAAGCTGTCATCCTTTGACAGTCTATCCTGAAGCTGTGCCGTGCTCACACACAGAATAATGCATTAGCTTTCTCCTCCTGAGGTGCACCTTCCTTACTGATCCTGTTTCCCTGCTGTGCTTCAGAGCGAGTTTACAGGGCATCTCCTAACACCAGAAATTGATGAAAACTAACGCTGCACAGAGAGGAAGCAGAGTTGACTACAGGGAAAGAAGAGAGAGAAACAAAAAAGATATGAGATGAGAGAGAAGGAGAGGTGGAAGTCCTTAGAGAAGGTTGTTGTGTCTGAGTGGAATGGAAACCAGGAGTAAAAGCAGGCGAGAGGAGGAATGGCAGTCTGGTAGACTGATCTTTAACCCCGACAGTGAGCTGCTCCCAAAACAATGGTGGAAGAGTCAGAGCATCTGTCAAACTGTGTGAGCATGGGTTCAAACCGACAGGAAGACGTTCACAAAAAGCAAAAAGTGAGTCAGCAGTGAGGCGATGTATCAGTCAGAATGAGAGACACCTGTGAGTATACTTCTCTATCTAGGGACTGGATCACTACAAACCTCCTGAGACAGAGGAGGAAAGGGCGGAGGGGATAAGTGCACCCTCACAACCCCCACCTTAACGACAAACCACACAAAGACCCAGTGGCTTTCAACACCAACTCAGAACCTGTAACCCACGAGAACCATGTTCACAACAATAAAATGCTTGTTCTGTGGCAAGGACAATGTTAAACCTGAACATTTTTAGACATATGCTTAACAATTTAAAATATGTAAGGGATAAAACACGATGTAGAAGCTTTTACGTATAATTCATCAATAATTTCCGATATAAGGCAAGGCGTTCCTGTGTCGAGAAATTTGTATGCGGCCGAGACAGGGCAGTGCCTGCTGTGACCCACATGGCAATAGCGTTTCGTAAGTGCCCCGTCTCCCTATAATCATCATCGACACACAAGTATCTCCCAGAGGAGAAGTGCATTCTGGCTTAACCAAGCACACATTCCCAAGAACCTCCTAAATCTGAGGGCTGCAGAATATCGGTTTTGGCCAAATTGCCTTGAAGATTTCCAGGTCACACAGATGTTAAACCTTCTCTGGAGAAAGGCTCCACTTGGACTAATTGGAGAGGCAGACACAAGATGAATAATGCATGCTGGTAAGCAATATGCAAATCTGATGGCATTATCCAAACACCACGCGCATCACAGGAACCCCTCCGTGTCATTACTGAACCAAAAGCAAAGCCCCCTATAGGAAAACCATCTGTTTCCAAATCAAAGACATCCATCTTAAATCAAATATTAATGAAAAAAGTTCAACCTCAAGGGCTGCGTTGGAGAATACGTGGACATCGGCAGTTATGATATTTGAGACGGAGATGATTGGAAATGAAGGCTGGCAAAACTTTTTTTGAATTATTCGTGTCGACCTTCGCATATATACCATGTGGAGACAGCTTGGCCCAGGAGTTGGTCTGACATGACTATCCACTGATTACAAAATTTCAAAAGTACTAGAGAGATTTTTTTTTAATGTAAACTGGCCAGGAATAACATGTCCATATGAGCTCTGATGAAGATGAAAAGTCTTATTGTTTCTTATCCCCTTTGAACCAGAAGATCCCTGTGCTCTGGAACAAGGATATGGACACAAAGTCAGGAGATTTTATTCTCCAACTGCCCATCTAGTCCTGACTGGCCACATGACACCAGCGTACAATGGATCTTTAGCACCATGTGCACTGCACAACCTCTACAATCAAACCTCATCAAGGAATTGGCACTGACAAAGAGTGGCAGGTTCTCTTGATACAAGCCCTCCACAATATCAGAAGCTCTCAGTCTGGTCCAACCTAATGAAGGCAATCAGAGGCACCTCACTTCATTTCACTTCATTTGAACTCCTGCTGACCTTTAAAACATGGTTGTGCTCTAGTCATAAATCAGCGGGATCCCTGTTGGCTTGCAGAGAATGCACATGAACACCTTTGGGGAATATTTTTGCTACGTACTCTGGCATGCAGGTGCTCGCCTCCATCCTGAATAGGGCTCCAATCTATAGCAGTGTAAACTACCGTCCTCTCATTGACATATCTGGTATAATGAGGTACTCGTGCAGGGCTGCTTTGCCGCTGGCTTCACAGCCAGACTGTATTATCAGCCAAGGACCTCCATGTTCTCCATTCGGTTCAGGCTCAAACAATGTGCATGCGTAGCATGAAATCCGATGATTTATTCCTAAGGATAGTCTAGCAGCAGTCACTCAGGGGACTGGAATTGTTTATAATCTTGAAGATGGCTAGCCATTCATCTTAAGGGCTTCTATAAGGGATGTGATTTGTATTCATTTATTTGGCATGATGCTTTTATTCATTCATTTATGCATCAAGTGCTGTTCACTCACAGAGCATGCTGATTGGGATGGAACAGAAGCCCAGGATGAAACCAGTCCATACCAGTCTATAGGTCATGAAAGATACAGCTTAAAAATGTTCCTAATGTTAGATGACAAAAACCTGAAACAGCAGATCACCACTGCAATTTGGTCCGTGAAATCAAGACTGTTACCCCATGGTCCTGGTGGGCCTTGACGGCAGGAGTGATGAAAACTAGTGATGTGTACAGGATGACAAGAACCTCAGTCTTTGAAAGGTTGAGCTGAACATGGGGATGATTTAATTGGAGTGCTGTGTGCCGACACTCAGAGCTGAGTATCATCAGCACAAAAGTGAAAGACAAGCTGTGAAAGTGGATGACCATTACTAACAAGGACCAGCACCCATCCCTGAGGTAAAGTAGCCGTCACCCATTGTGGTGCAATCTCAACACTCTTCCCTAATCATCTTGAGAAGATTCATCCCTTTTAAGTGCAGTTTATATGGTGCCTTTAGAACTGAAATATCTTCAAAATTAATGATCAATCAGTTTGACATGTTGCCACTAGGTATTAACATTTTTAAATGATGCGAATGCCTGAAACCTTTCGTAGACATTCTCTGGGAGTGTTGTCAGGCTGGCTCCTCCACGCTCAGGCCACGATGACTCAAAATTACTCCTACATAGAATAACGAGCCTGAGTAATGGCCAGCTAAAAGCTGCAGTTCTTGGGTTAATGAATGTCACAAGAAGACCTGCAGAGAATGAGTGACTCCTATGAATCGATGGTGTGCGATTTATGACGAGTGCCAAGAGCTGTATCCATCTTCAACAGTGTCTTTCCCTGTGCATTCATGGCTCACAGCCCAAAGCAAGCCTCCTTTGGCCTTATCCCTCATTTCACTAGGACTTGCAAAGACCTGCTCTTGTCATTCTAAATAATTCTGAGCTGGCAGTCGTGAATAAATGTGTCATTTTCACCTTCATTCATCTTCAGGAACCTCTTTATCTTGTTCAGGGTCACAGTAGACCTGGAGCCAGTCCTGGTAACATTGGGTGTGCGTGGGGGGAGAATTCACCCCAGGTGGGGCACCAGGTCTATGGTAAATGTCTTGAGGTTTGAAAATCTATAAAGTGTTATCATTAACAACTTTCATGCAAACCACTGCATGCTTTACAGCACTAAGCGCCCCATAAACATTTGTACAGTGTGTTTACCCTGCTGTGTTTTATCAGCTCCAGTTATGTGACTTCCTCAGCCAAACAATGTTCCAATGAGACTCTGTGTACTACAACAGGGTAACGTGAGCTATCCCAACACTCTCCCCATATCGGTCGATAGCAGCAAATATTTACATACCTTCAAACAAGGCAGACTGTAACGATCTGAGAGAAACAAAACACTACAGCTCATAGATTGTTTCAGCGGTTTAAAGCTTTTCCAATTCACGTCACATCATACATCATCTAAATGGTCCATTGATTCCTTACATGCACATTGAAAACTAAACAGAAGTGCAAAGGGCTTGGCTGGATGGAGTTTGTTTCCTTGATCGTGTGTTTCGTGTGCGCGTGTAGGAACGTGCAGCTGTTAGTACTCTACTATTCTCTCTGTGATTACCTCAGAGATGGCTAATGTCATTAGCATGGAAAACAACCCCTTAATTACTCATCTGACTCTGGGGCGTACATGCACAGCTTCATTAAAATAATCGTCTTCATAGCCCGAATAAATAATTACTCAATCACCGGAGACACAGTTTACTCTACCTAATGAGCAGCAGAGTATTGAGTGTACAGGTGAAGCGACAATATCAGATGCATATCAGAAAGCTGAGCGTCTTGAAGTTATGGATCAACTACGCAGATTTAAAAAAAAAAAAAAAAAGAGAGAAAAAAAAAAAAAAAGAGCTGTCGGGTCATGCAAATCTGACGGCAACACTCTTTAATGTGAATGACTTTTTCTTTTTTAATTTTGCAGATTAATTTCAAATGTGAAATACTGACACAAGCCAAAACTACCGTCGAGACGGATGTAGGGCATCCTCTGTATTAGACATAAACCCTGATGCAATTTATAATTAGGAAGCATATCGTTTACATAAATGCCTTTCATGCAGGAATAATTATATAATGTCTGAATTAGTTCTGCTTGCTCTTAATCTTCTAATTTCAGAGGGAGCCTAGGCAGATGTCTGGGTGTTTTTGCCAAACTTTTCAGCGGTGACTCACCTGATATCACCGTGCTAAGACCACACATTCCCATTCACGGTCGCACTTAGCCCAGGACCAGATTAGCGTCGGGATGTGTTTAATTAACGGCTGAATTCAATTCACAGTCAAATACGATATGCAATACGAGTCATTGTCTTCTTGTCCTAGACTAACAAGAACACACTTCCTTTTCACACTTTCACACAGCAATCACACTTGAGTGTGGACCAAAACACCAGGTCCAGAATCTGAGCAAGGTGGTCTCAGTCCACTGCCAGGAGAACTCTAATGTGGTCTGACTGCAGTGAGAAAGCAGTTCAGTCCTGATGGACCTGACAGCAAGAAATGAACCACATGCTGTGTTTTGCAGCTTCGATTTTTTTTTGTAAACGCAAGCTGCTAAACTGAGCCGCAAGGCGTAAACTGGAGCATCTGCAGAAATGTCCTTTGTTCTGGAGCCTTGGACCATGAAACATAAAAGGGAAAAATAAACCTTGAATGTGAGGACCTGAATATTTTAGCATTTCTGACCAATGAATGAAAAAAAGAGTATGCGTCACGAGGGTGAATTTTATTTTCGCAACCCTCTGCGAATTATTTGGGTATTTTGATTTGTTTATTATGTACAGTGACCTGACAAATGGACTAGTAGGCATGAAAATGCCCCCCAAACACCTCGTCAGGTAGGACTATATATTTATTAAGCAATTCCTTCCAAACCTGCCTACTTCGTGTGCATCTGCTTCTTGTTGTATGAAGGAAATGTGAAGGAACTTGTAGTCAATGCATGCTCGAAGAAGGGCTGAAACAGACACTCATCTCTTATTAAGAGGAAGAAACAAGGAAGAGCTTTGTCAGCCAGATGTGTTGAACAAGACCCTGACCTGACAGGATCAAAGAGCAGCTCCTCATCGCTGATCCCTTCAGACGAAGGCACAAGGATTAGGGAGGGTGACAGCATCAGAGACACATGACTCCTATACCTACACTTTCATCAGCCTGCAGAGACAACCAAGGCCTTTTCATGAAGGCGACTCTGCAGAAGATCAGAACTGCACCCATGCACCACTGACAGCTTGCCGAGCAGCCAGACAAAAAGAGACGCTTTAATCTTGAAGGGCACGACGAGGGCAAGGAATGATACGTATTCAGACATGCAGACATGCAACTGAAGTGCAAATAGTGAGCTCAAGAGCAGTCTGCAGATGCTTGGCTTTGACATGTTCTACATGGAAGCGTTCAAAGCAGATGCTCCCCAACACTCCTAAAGCTAGCGGCGCAGGGGAAGATGAAAAACGGTCAAATTTGAAACGCCGTCAAAACGTGTTCATCTCTCGTGCCACACACTTACCGTTAATCTTATTCAGGGCTGAAAAACAGTGTAGCTGACGGAGTCCAATTCCTTGTTTGTGTACGTATACATGGCCGATAATTCTTGGCTGATTCTGCCTCCGATACGGATTATACATAATGTGCGCTTCATGGTCAAAAGTATGTGCACACCTGATCGTCACACCCATATTAACCAAACTGTTTCTACAAACTCTGAATTGTACACAATTGTATACAATAGAAGTCTTTGTATGCCCTAGCATTACAGTTTTCCTTCACTGGAACTCAGAGGCCCAAACCAACACATACATTCTACATGTTTATAGTTAGTGTGATTGCGCAAGCTATCAATAGTGTGACTGTGAAATCAATTGCGCTGTTGTTGCTGCGCTTCATCCCCGACAGTTTTCGAGATATTGACCCCAAACCAAATACGACTTGTCCGTTCTGTGCCTGAATAGCGTGCTTGTATACAGCGTTTGGAAAGATGCACTCGTTCTCTCTTTTTCCTGCTGAAATGAATGGAGCGTTGGAATCAAAGTGCTTCCTGTTTTATTTCATAGCTCAGACCAGCTCGCTCGACACACACATCCAGCTGCCACGCTCGCCGTTTTTTTTTTTTTTTTTTTTTTTGCACTGTTTAGCGATCACGCTCACATTTTCTGGTGGAAATGCATCTCTGGTTCCATTACCTTCCTTTTATCAGTCGTTGCACATCCACCGTACAGGTCCCTGTCACTATAAAATAATAATGCATTAGAGTGAGCACATTGATATTAAACCATGCAGTCCTGCAGCCGGAACTACTTTCAGAGCTGCTGTTATCAGTGACTAATAAACCTTCGAAACGATCAGAACTGGGAATTCGACACTACTGTATTGTAAAGAAACAAAATACACCTAGTGTTCAACAGGAAAAAGAAATCACTTCATGAAGAGAAGTCTATTTATTGTGACCCGATCGGTCACCGTTGCTTCAGATCTCCTGTAGGAGACAAATTGAAATCCAGCAACAGTGTAGGAATCCGTGCCTGTGAGTCCAGCATATCGCTATTGCTCCAGCTCTGTGGATGACAGGAATTGCTTTTATCCTCCCAGATGTCTTGTAATTAAGAGACTCAGCTGGTGGGTGAAAACCGGTAACAATTATAATCTAAGGAAATAATAACTTCGGTCATAATTTAAGCCTTGTTAAATGTGATGAGGAAAATACTCCGTGCTGGAAGCCTTTGGGCTGAGCCGTGAAATAAAGAGAGGAAAATATTTCTTCACTATACAAAAGCAAGAACCAGATGTTACAGCTGGAGCAGGTGTAAAATCCCTATTCATGGTTTATGAGGGAAAATTATAGCATGCAACGTCAGAATAAACTGAAAAGCTAATATCTAACTCATTCCCAATATGCTCAGGCTGAACACGGAGTCATGATTTTCTTTACAGAATATAGCCAGAAAAGCATAATAACTCACAAGAGGACAAGTTCCCTTTTCAGTCTTGAGGTTTCTTCTTTGTCATCTCAGAATTGTTTTTTTTTTTTTCGTTCTTTCCACTGGCTTGGCTCATTAGAGATCGAAAATCTCCATCTGGATTTCTGTGAAGCCGCTTCATGTCTATTGTCAAACTGTAATAGAAAATGCATACAAATCTGCTTCATCATGAATTAATGCACTTTCTTCTTAAAAAGATTTCGCAACTCCGGCTACGGAACACGGAAAAATGAAATAAGCAGATTTTATTATTAAATTAAAACAAAACAAAAAAAAAACCATCTCTTGGAGTTTTGTGGTGCGTTTGGCTTGCACTACAGTGCCACGCTTAAAACCGGATGCCATCTTTGGGTCTATGCCATGCCCGAACTGAAAACTGTCTTCACTGTGATCTGCAGATGTGCATCGTGAGTAAGAAGAGCCGATTCCTCACACGTGTGGATGATTGGGGGGAAAAACAAAAGCCACTCATACTGACACGGAGATGCCAAATGAACTCCCTCCTTCCGAACCACACGATGACATCACTGCAGCGACTCCTGAGCATTTACAGTTCATAAAGTCAAATATCTTCCTCAGACCTTCGACTTTTTTGCCTTTGGCGGTTTTTTCTCCACTCAATGCACAGTTTCCGTAGACTGCTTCTCTGTGTATGCAAGAGGAACGGACAATATGCCACTCTTTATAGCTTTTACACACTTCACGTCAATGTCAGCGACGGTGTTTAACGGTTTAATGTCATCACGCTGAACACATTTGTCACGATATTTAAATATGGACTCAATACGAGATGGTGAAAGGTCTAATACTGATGGTGATATGCTTCAGGTATTACCACAGCTATTTCACATCATTATGAGGGGTATCGTTAATAAAATAAAAGCTGCGGTTCCTTGTACTCTCAGGAATGTGTTTACATTTGCATTGGTTTTCAAATTAAATCTCTAGGCACTGCAGGCCTGACCTACTGTTAATCAATTTTCTCCAGCAATAAAAAAGAAAAACACACAATCACTAATACATTTGTAATGAATTGCAACAAAAAACAAACTCTTTAGTAACAATAATAATCATCAACTCAGTTCAATTTATTTGTATAGCAAATAGTTTTTAACAATGGACATCGTCAGAAAGCAGCTTTACAGAATTAATGAGGCGAGGGTGGCAAGGGAAAACTCCCCGAGAAGTCATGAGCAAGAAACCTTGAGAGGAACCAGGTGAAAAGGGGAACACATCCTTCTGTGGGTGACCCTGGCTAGTGCGATTATAAATCATTTCTCCTCTAGAACCGTATACTAGAGATTATATTATGAGCCGATGAGCAACTTACGCGAATGAGTAAATCCATATTCTAAGTGAAGATACTTTTTAGTCCTGATCATTCATGTGGAATTTTCCGAGCCTAATATGAAGCAACACTATCCTGTGGAAATTCACGCTCTACGCAAGTAAGTACACAGTCTACTACATGGAAGTGTAACGGAAGTACCCGGATTGTCACACAGCGTAAGTAGAAAATTATTGTGTACACTTTTTTCCTCATAAACAGATAAATAAAAAAAAAACATGAACATGTCAATCACAGATATGGTGAAGTTTTCTGGAATGAAAAGTTTATTTCGCATTCTTGGAAGGAGTCTCCAGCGTCAAAGGAAAAGCGGGATAGTCTTATAATAAAGGACGATGTAATAGATGTAATTATAAAGGGATAAAAAGTATAGTGTGTTGCACTTTAATTAAGAATAAACCAGTAACAGGGACTCTGCTTCGCCGTTGATGCTCTTGATTCTCTTCCTATGAGCTTCTAATAGTTTGAATACTGCTGATCTAGAGATAAAAACAAACTGATTATGCAAATTGTGCTTGCCATCCTTTTAAATAATAAACTTCTAGTACATGGATATAAAAGAGCAGGAGAAGTGACAGAGGGCGAGAGAGTGAGGGAGCGGGAATCATGTACAAACCTGCCTCAGAAGGGACCTGATTTACTGCAGCTAATGTGGAAATACCCCAGGAGACTCTATAAATAAATTGCCGTGGTTGAAAAGCCTTATTGTGTACAATGGCAGCGTGTGGGAGGAACAGAAGAACGCGGGATGTCTGGTTTTTAATCTGACGTGTCACGCGGCAGCACAGACGCAGCGTTTTGAATTACGCGAGAACACACTGACAGACTGGCTAGTGACGTCATCACCGCATCATCACAGCTGCCGAAGCCGGACAGCGGTGGACGAGTGCCAACAGCAGCAACTCGTCTACCGACTATCCCTTATTGCCATGGCGACGAGCTGAAAGAAATGCTTTGTAACGAAGTGAATGGAATTTCCACGTTTCAGAGTGGTCACATGACCAGCAGTCCATTAGGTCAATGTGGCTAACTCATGGAGTGTCAGTGATGGGCGGGAAAAAAGCTCTGGACGTCTCATAAATCATATGATCATCACCAAGATCTTCCTATGAAACTAGAAGAAAACTTCAGAGGCCTCACGGATTTAATGCAATAAGTAAGGAACACGCGCCATGCGCCACATTAGCGCCGTGAACTTGACGGTTTTGCTAGAACAGCATGACCAGGAGTGTGTTACTCCTCTTATACCACAGCGATCTGACGAGGATTTCAACTTTCAACACATCAGACTTTTTAGTCGCATTATGTAACGTCCACAAGACAAGTTCGATTCATGAGAGCAGTTTAAACAGTCCTTCCCTCCACCATCCCCTCGTTATTACCTCAAAGTTAAAGGTTCAGCGTGGAGGATTTAGCGGGATGTATGAGCCGAAATGGAATATAATATTCATAAGTATGTTTTCATGACTAACTATGAATCGTTGTGTTTTCGTAATTTAGAATATCCGCACAGGGAGCAGGTCCGCCTCCACGGAGCCGCCGTGTTGTGGAGCCGCGATTTCAATTCTTCATGAAGGAGATCTATACTGAGGGGCTGCATGGACAAACCTCTGATTTGTGTTACAGCCAAAACCACGGTCAGAGCTGCTGTAATAAAAAAATAAATAAATAAATAAATCCTGCCTTTCTGACTAGAGAACTTCTCTGTGGTAATAATAATAACAAATATGATCCAATTATTCTTTATGGATTTTGCTACGGCTTAAACTTTAACGCCTGTACTGTACGCCACAACGTGTGGGTTGTTTTCCCCAATTACGGCCACTTTCTGCTTCTAAACCACATCATTTTCATCCATCGCGAAGAGCGCTAGATTTAACGTGCTCCCAGTAACGCGTTTTCTCTCAGAAATGATTTGTAATGCGGACGCTTTTGATTTAACGTCTATAGAAATGCACGCACCATGAAGTGCTACATGGGGTCTTGGATATTTTCCTGAGGGAATAAAATATCAAGATCGTCATAATTTACGTCGCAGAACCCTATTCGGTCCCGGATATCGTTGCTTTGTATTTTTTTAAATTGTTTTGAAATAACTGAAAACGGACTGGAAGCAACTTATTAAAATTCCACTAATGTTTTGCTGGTTTGTTTAGCATGTCTATAGATCATGATACAGCTCGTTTAGTGTAGAAATGTCTTCGAGATGATATTTTCTCGACCGTACCCAATCCTGGGTAGCACATTTCTCTACTAGAGAGCGCGTTACATCGACAAACGATGCATTATTTAGCACTTTTGAACATTTTCGACGATTCTGTCTCCACTATTAAAGACTCCTCTATTCAGTATTGGTTCTGAGGACCGTTTTATTCACCTACTCGCTGCGCTATGCTCAGGTGGCATGTGCTGAGAAGAAACCCCCGGTGTGTCCTGACATTTAAAGTACATGAATAATACAGGAACACCAGATACATTCTGCAGGCCGTACGTTTCAGGAGGCGGCTGCCATTCTGGCTGAACTCTAGAAGATTCCACTACTCGGTGTTTTTCCCTATAAAGCGGCGCAGCGTGGTGGTATGATAATGTCATTAACGCCGCGCCGTAATTGAGTCGGCGCTTCGGAAGAGCGATGGCGACGAGGAAGTCATCCTTCAGTCGTTCCTGAGAGAGCGTGAACATGAACTTCAGTGTGGCGCGCGTTTCGCTTCCACCAAATCGGTGCACGACATCCAAATCTAATTATATCCTCTGAAATGAGCGTTATGAAAGGAACGCGGTGGTGGTGGTGGTGAGAAGACAGATGGAAGTGTCTCGGCAACAGTTCGTGCGGGGCTCGTGGAAAGGCGTCGCCCCACACGCCGGCACGAAGTATTGCCTTTCGAATCCAGTTCCGCCAATTAGTGCAGGATTATTAAGGAAAATGGAGAAGAAGAAAAGAAGAAGAGGTATTTCGGTTTTCTTAAACATTTAGAACGTCTGGAATACTCCTACACGGGACGGATGCGCCGCATAAACAGTGTTCTAAAAATAGTTCTTACAAAAACGGTGATGATTCCCGTTTGGAATTTGTGCGAGGTTTTCTTGGCTGATGAAGGAATGACTGTTTATAGCTGCTATAATGCAAGTGATCACAGGAACTAGCTTGCTTCGTGGATGTTCCACACCATTAAATGCAACTATAACTCGATGAAAAGCATGCCTTGTACTTGAAATTATAATTATTGTAATTGTCGACCAATTGCTGTAGAATTGGTATAAAAATGCCGTTCCTGGAAAACTTGAATTCCCTAATTAACACGCTGTCATAACCACTGGCTATCACATATCACCGTCTAAAAGCGCGACAGGTATATTACCTCTCCCCTCTCGCTGAAGCTGTTTATCACCCGCTGTTACGCAGCAAATTAAGCACGGAAATAAAACCGGAATCATGACCGGCATGGGAAGCTTCTGCCATTAAATATCATTTTCTCTCTATGAGTCTGCTTCCCATCAGCTCGGAGGGAAGATAATTGATGTGGCAGCCTGATTTTGTTAGCGAGCCTGGATTCCTAAAGTGCTTCATTTAACATCCAATAACAGATACTCATATTGTAGTCGTTAATTAAGAACATTTTTCTACGTTAATTGTTATTCAGGCAGCATATTAAAAAAATATTTAAAAAAAAATAAAAAAAAAAAAAAAAAAGCGAGAGAAATGAGTAAACAAGGGAATTCGTTCCCATTCGTCAGCTACTCTGGTGCGCAGGGAACCCGAACGGCGGGAAATGTAAATAATGCTTTACACGAATGGGAGAGTTTCTTGGCTTTTCGAGCCGTCGGCGTATCTCAAAGGATTTGTTTTATTTCAAAGGAGTTAATCTGATAACAAATGAATAGTCTAGGAGTTATCCTGGTGTAATTTCTGTGTGTCCGTGGAGAAATTAGACCTGGTTATCTGAACGTAATTGATAGAAGAAATCGTAGGTTCAGCATTTTTGCTGGAATTGGGATGACGCCGCTGGTTAGTGCGCAACACAAGTGTTAGGGTGATTTGCTAGGCTTTCTAATAGCGCTCATAAATCTAATTAGCTAATCGAATCGAATCTAATGAACCAATAAAACATTTACAATTAGGAAGTCAGGGTTGCTCCTCCCCCCAATAACCACTAAATCTTTGTCAAACAGCTAGCTAACTGGATGGCATTCATAATGGTGGCTCCTCTATAGGCGCAGGTTCATCAGTACCCCACCATTTCCATCAGCGTTTTAACAAATGCTAATCTTCTTGAAGTCCTCGTTCAACATTTGTACATTCCAAGTTCAGTCGAAATACTAGAAGTGAATCAAATACGTTGGCAAAGTCCAGACAGAATGTCCATGATGTACAGAATCACTACTATTAGAAGATATATTACAAAGCTTGGGAGAAAGAGAGGAGGATGACGTGTGCGAAACGTCTGAAATGCGTGCGCCCCACAGAGAAGGCCGAGTTAAAGAAGAAGAACATGTCTCTCTTTTCTAATGTTCAATTTTAGTGGGTTAGTTTCAGGTCAACTTTTAGTCTGTGTGGTTTTGTGTGGTCGCGGTACGCCTAAAACCGTCCCCAAATGAGCTGCGAGACTGCACGCCGGATGAGTTATTGCTGTGGACTCTCAACTGCCTGCTACTCGGTTACGCTGACAATTCACTCGATAGTAGTCTATATAGTGTAAAGTGTGACTCTTGGCTTTATTTTGTTTATTGCTAGGTCATCCTGCCCCAGCAAAGTCACAAGCCACTGCGGGTCATTTATCTAGCTAACATTAACACCAATCAATCCACAAGATTTAAAAAAAAAAAAAAAAAAAAAAAAAAGTCCCAATACTCCAGAGCCAAGAACGATTCGATCCAATCACATCCAAACGAATGTATTGAAAAAGACGTTGCTTTGTTCTACAGTGATACCGAACACAGGACGCTGTAGAGCGAGTGTGCAAGTTTCTTCTTGCATTATTCAGCTGTAACCATTTTCTTGTTTTTGTAGCATCCCACATAAGGTCAGAATCGACTGACTGAATTTGGGACCAGCAGATTTTTGTCGTTTCGTTTTTTTGTCGATTTCCGTAGTTGCCAGACAAACAGCATAAACAACAACTCTTCTCCTTATTTACAAAAGTTTTCATTTGGTGTGCATGCTTAAACAGAACGTGCTTATCGATGTTACAATTCGAGCACGTGCTACTCATTTTGAATCCCACAGCCTGCCGCACTACACACTTCAGCCGAGTAGACGATGGGGCAGTTTTTCCCAGGTGGACAAATGAGAGATGATTCCCCGCTGGAGCTTTTACTTGCCCTGTGAGCGTTGCTAATGAATTCATCATTTGCCCACTCTGGCCACAGTCACACGGATGAAAGGTGTCTAAAGCTGAAAGGCACCAACACACAACCGGGGAAGAAAAGAGCGTTACTATTTCAGTGGCTTCAATCCCTCACCGAGCGGTTACGATTTCTCCAAAGACGCCACGTGCGTCATGATTTCTCATTCGAACAGCGCTCGGACATAACTTTCCAAGACGTTGGGATGAAATCGGCCAGACCACAATAAGGGCCTTTGACATGGCTAAATCCTCACTAGGAGAAGAAACTGAGCCAGTAAAATAAACAGAACGACAGGGTGAGAGAATGACGTGACCGAGATGCGATAAAAGCAAAAGAGGAGAGTTAATGATGAAGCTTGTGTCCTGCGACATGCACTGGAGCGTGTTCATTCCAGCTCACTGCTCACAGAGAGAGAGGCAAGGAAGTAGTTGATTATTAAAATTTCAGCTCACTTCACTTTTGGGCAAAGTCACCCAAGGTAACATACTGAACTTAAAAGCTTTAATCTTTAATTAAAGTAAAATCCTCAGAAATAAGAGAACGGAGTGCAAAAACGAGACAGACGCAGCCGTATCTGCCTTTAACGCAACCGATTCCTGGAAAAGCAAGAGCTAATAGAGCAGGTCAGAGACGTTGTGGTAAGACTACATACACTCCAAACCTCTAAATGTCTGCAGCTGCCCACACAGGAACCTGAGCTCCACAAAGCTGCTGTAAAACGTCGGAGTAAAACAAGACTAGGCAGGTTTCATTCTGCCAGAACGCCTTCCACTCTGCTGCATTTTTCATGTAACTGTCAATGGTATGAAATAGGAGATGCTTCACTTATTTAAGGAAGTCTCCCTTGTATATCAAACCACACTGAAAATTTTTTTATTTAAAGACCAGTATGCTGCATTCGGTGCTAAAATAACACTCTGTTTGCATTGTGCATCTCTAAAAATTACCAGTTTACATTATGATTTATATATATATATA